>JALLAX010000407.1:0-12076 GCA_036939555.1 Discostella stelligeroides
CTCACCCTTTTCAATGAAAGTTTCAACAATGTAATCCAGGACGGTTGTCTTCCCGTCAGCACTCTTTGTCTCGGATAGCTTGGGTAGACTCTCAAACTTGAATGCCTCTACGCCGCCATGGAGCGTTCCTGCATTCATCAGATTACCAATATTCAACACCATCTCCAACACCTGGATCAGTTTTTCGCTGTTCATGACTTGGCTGCATACTTCCTGCAATGTTTTTAGGCCAGCCCTTACCTCCTCAACATGCTCTTCAAAGGAGGACATCGCTTGCATCACCTTCACTTTATCTTCGATACGCTTAATTGATACAAGTTGTTGAAAGAACAGTTCAGCTGTGATAAGTTTTTCATCATCGCCCTTGTACCCTTTGATTGCTTGTATCTCCTTGGGCGTGGGGAGGAGGTTGGGCAAAAATTGCACCCGTTCACCTACAATTGTACAGTTTGGATCAAGATCACCTATCGTCTCTGCTAATGAATGAAATGTGAAATCATTAAATGACTTGAGGCTGATGGCAATATTGTTGGCCCGAGTAAGATCTAGTAGCTTAGCCAAGCTATTACCATCTTCATTGTGACCGCCAGTCTTGATCTTAATTGTGTTGCTACTACTACGCTTCTGGAAGATCTCTTCTAGCTTCTTGATATCGGATTCTTCAGGGTTTACTAGAGCGAGCTGACGCTTCTTGAGCTCAGTCCGTCCAAAAATGCTTTGTTCGAGCAATTCTGGAGCCAAGTTCGATGTTGTCCAATGAAATGCAATCGTCTTTCTATTGGTTGTCTTAGGTTGAGAGGAAGCGGAGTCGGAAACAATAACTTCTGAGGCATCCTTCCCAAGAACTGCCTCTACTATCTTGCTGATAATCCCGTCTTGCTTCATCTTGTGCCGCACTGCCTCTTTGGGTATGCAAACCTTCAACATATTTCGATATGTGTTTGCAATAGCCTCCTCCTCGCCAGAAAGCAGTGGACCATCAATCTTGCTGCTCATATTTTTGTTACTCGTGCTGCTGTCGCTTTCGACCTCAGTCGCTGCCGACGATGGTACCACCTCTCGAACTAAGACAGATATGATTTTCAAGTCTACACTGTCCTGAGCCATCTTGTGTTTGACGCCATCGAGAGGAACGCCCATCTTTAGCATCTTGCGATACTTATCAGCAATGACTTCTTCTTCGCTTGTTAGTAGTTCATTGCCTTTAGTGGACTCCTCTTTCTTTGCACTTTCGCCCGTAGAAGTCATAGATGTGCTGTCACCAAGAAGTACGGCCGCCATAATCATTGGCTGAATTTCATCGGACGTCATTTTGTGCCGTACCGCATCAGGAGGGATGCCCATTTTGAGCATTTTGCGATATTTAGATGCCGTCTCCTCCTCTTCCATCGATAAGGAAGGCTTTCTTTCAGTATTGTGCATGGAAGATGTTGTTGCGGCTTCGAGGATAGGGTTGGTAATAGAATATTGGCGAACGAATTTTCTGGATTGTGACAATTCAGAGCTAGGGCCCAAATTAACTTCCATCTCTTGCAGTTCTCCTTGCGGCGACAGACATGTAAGTTGTAGCTTCGTCCTATCACTTTGAGAGTATTGACGATAGCGATCTAATAGACACTCTTCATCATTGGTGAGGTTTGTCACGCCACCGCTCACTACTTGTTCATCACCATTTATCAAAGTTCCAGAGCCCGTCCCGTTTGACGTTGACACAGTTCCCAACGCATCGTCACACTTGGTTGTTGGTCCACGATAAAATGACTGGGCAAAGTTCAAACAAACATCGGCGCTATCAAATAACAGTGGCGTTCTTCCGTACACGTGCGCAAGATTGGCGCCGGTTGCCTCAACATTTAATGTCAGAGTGCGTATTTCGGACCGTCGGCACCACCACGTTACGCTTGCCTTTCGAGTGGCGTCGACTGTTGACGGTGTGATAATGTCGGCCGTGGCAATCGCCGTTCTACCAACGATGACAACTTTTTCAACTTCTCCACCTCCCTTTGATGGGTCCTTCACACTTTGTTTGAGTGGGAATATGGCCGCTTCGCCCTCGTGGGTAGGGAAGACTTTTCGAGGCAACGCATCCAAGTCAATAATATCCCCAATGCAACACAGTGCGGGCAATGTCAACAGCGTAGAAGATTCACTGGGCTGATAATGAGGAGTGAGGCACGTAGGGGCCAAGGCAAAGTTATCGGCCAATGAAGATGGGTTGGCATTGCTATTTGGATTGTCACTAGGACCTACATCAGTCATCATACTCGAGCGGGTCTTTGGTGTCGACCGTAATTGCACATTCAGCCACGGCGCACCTTTAGGCGTGGATGGCGAATGGCGTGACCTTTTTCGAGGCGAAATCATTAGGAGTGTCGACAGAGGGGAGACGGGGGCACCCTCCTGGGAGGATGGGCAAATGCTGCCACCGGAATCATCTGAATCAACCGACTGTTTCGACCGTAGACTCTTCTGCTTCGCCTTTAACGCCTCCATCCAAGACAGTCGTCGTTTCGAATCATTCAGTACTAAGCCTCCTTCAGTGCCAAGTTCGTCTATTCCATCGCTCCGAGATGTAACACTATTATTTGTTCGTGTCAGTTTGATCGGGCCAAAATTCTTGCTCTTGGGAGATGGAGCCGTAGTAATTTTAAGCTTGCTCTTACCAGAAAGGTGTGCACTCTTTTTGTCTTTGTAGGCCCGTAGCCATGATTCACGCTTATCTTGATGTTGGTATTGACCACGCTGGTGTTGGTGTTGCTGCTGCTGCAGTATTTGAGGCCTGCCATTGCTGTACACGTAATCACGTGTTGAATGAACATCCGGCACCGACGTCGTCATCGTATCATTATCAGCAGCAACCTCACAGTCATGCCGTTGATTATCTGCGCATGTTGTTGCTGCTGCTACCGAATAAGTAGCTTCTATGGAATCAACACGCCCTCTATCATCAAGGACCCCATCGCCTTCCGATCTCACAATCTTCACTCTTCCCTTCCGTACCTTCTTATCATTCACCAACTGGCTACTCGTCGTCATAAAATTGCTCTTCACACGACTATCCTCCATCAAATGCCTGTGAATGGCAGTGAGGCAGTTTTGTGTCTGTGGATCCATTTTGATCTTCTTCTTTTTCATCGCATCCTTCTTGCCATTATTGTCACCACCACCATCATGGGACGACACACAGAGTGGTACTTGCTCGCCTCGTGATCGGCCAAGTAATGCCTGAAACCCTGCCCACAACTGAATGAAATCAAAACGAAAGGGAGGGAAACAAAATTGAGATCAGAACAAATAATTTTATGACAAAGGATGCATCACTACCACCACCGCTCTCACCTCCGTGTGATCTCCCGCCACCTCTCTCCGCAGCCCCTCAACGAAGATTGTAAACTCAGTACTATCATCCGTTGTTGTAGTATCCACCCAAACTCTGTCGTTGTCGTTTGAAGATTTTTCATTCCTTCTCTCAAAACCATCACCGATACCCGTACTAGTTCGAGGTGGAGAGCATTGTGTCTTAATCTTCCTAGTATCATTATCATTCCTCTTTGTCTTTCCATCGTCCAACTCCCTCATTCTGTTTGCCCATTCTTCCTTTTCGTCGTACGGTCGTTGTTCCATCCCCTCCTCCTCATCGTCATATGGTCTCTCTTTATTATTCAACTGGGAATAATTTGTGATACTATCTACGCCGACACCATCATCATAATAGTAATTCTTCTCGTCGGATAGTAATCTACTTGGCGATAATTGGAATCGTACACTCTTCGTTGCATCCTTGGTCACAGCGTTGGTGGTGGTGGATGAAATTTCATGCTTCGTTCCTCTCACTACCGCCTTATTTTTCATCATTGCAGCAGTAGCAGTAGCAGCAGCAGTGGTAGTGGTTGCTCGGTGTGGTACCAAAGTAGTGTTGCCCTCCCTTTCGTCTCCATTTACTACTGCCTTGGCGTTAACAGCATTGTCTTGACTTTCCATTGTGTCCTGGCGATGACTAGTAGTGGTGGTACTGCTGCTTTTACTGGCAATGCTCCCACCACCACTACCACCACCACTTTCTCCATTACTTTTTGATCCTTCGACTCGTTTCGTCTTGTCATTATTACCCAATCCCTTACCAAGATATCGATCCAACGCTCTTCGACTACTGGATGTAATCATCATTGCAGATGCTGATGATGCCGTTATGCTGGCAGTTGTGGAAATACTACTACTACATTCATCACCACTCAATCGTCGTTGTTTTGAATGGTGGTTGTTGTTTCCTTGGATTGTTCCTCCTCCTCCTCCTCCTCCTCCTCGTTTTTCATTCGAATCAAGCGCAGCGACAACTCTTAAGCCATTACTGGCACTAGTAGCATTAGAACAAGAGTCCAAAGAATTCGGATAGTTATTGGAAAAAGAGGATTGTGTTGCAGCTGCTGCTACTGCTGCTGGTGTGGTAGCAGCTACAATGGTTGTAGTGGTAGTTGTGTCGTCAGTACTACTTCTATTTGCTGCTGTTGTGGTTGTTGTGTGAGATTGCATCTCGGCCAAAGCACGCCGTCGTCGGCTTGCAAATAATTGTTTCATGGCATCTCGATTCATTCCTTCACTGTCGGAATTTTTACTATTAGAAGTGTGGTTGGATGATGTAATGGCAGGTTGAACAGTCGTTGCGGCCGCATGGAACTTGATGGTCGATGATGATGATGATTCTTCCACAGACTTGATATTAATTCCATTACTACCGGCCATAATTGATTTGGTCGATGACGTATCAGCCTCCTGGTGGCGATGACGCTGAGAAGAGGTTGATCCCCCCCGTTCTTGCAGTTGTTGTTGGTGTTGCCGCTCGGCAACCTTGCGAGCATGATAGCTCGCCAACTTCATTTGTCGATCAGTCATCATTGTGTGTTTGTGCAGGGTGTGCAGGGTGTAGTGATATTATTTGGTTACTCTGCTGCTCTATCTCCACTTCAAACCATAATAATAATACCAAATATTAAATATTAATTAGATATCTCTGCACCAATGAGATCGTCGTCGTAGTCATGAGCACGATCATCACCATTTGCGTGGAGTCGTCGCGTGGAATAATGGTAGACAGCGTGATAGTGATAAATCTTGATAAATGCAGGCAGCCTGCATGCATGCATGCCGCCGGCCGTTGCCGTTGGTCATCAGAAAATAATTGGCGCGTGACGAACGATGGACAGGTGGGATTTTTCTCGAGAAAAACAATGACCATCAGCCCTTGCTTTGCTAGTACCTGCTAGTACTATGTATTGTGCTTCCCGTTTCTCACTTGCCACGTTTCCGTGACGTATTGGTAGGTCCACTCCGATCATCTTTCTCATGCCACCACTCTCTAGGTAGTTCAATATCTAGTCCAGCATCCAGGTGCATCCTCAGCAATCTTTTGTCTTTGTCACAATATTCCACAACAATGTATTACAATATCACCATGTTGACACTTTCAGCAAATGTGACTATTCTTATTACACTGCTACTCCTGATAGTAGTAGTAGTAGTAGTAGTAGTAGTAGTAGTAGTACAGCCAAGGACAATGTGAAATAACATTTGCATAAGCAACAGCAAAAATTAGAGCATCAGCAGATAGATCAGCAATAACAATAGCTGCACGATGCATAAGTGGACAAACATGTTTTCCTATCATGAAAATCAATTTCACACCATTTTGCACTTCTTGGGAGGTACATCCAACATCAGTATGATCACAATATCATCATTACCACCACTATGCATGCTCATGTCAACAACTAGCACAAAACCTTCTGCTAAACATTGTAGTAACCACAACTAAATGCATCAGCACCAATACAGTCTCATTAATACCTACTCATTTAGATATGACATCTTTCTTGGGAAAAGGAACAAAATGAACTATTTAGTTTTATAGCTATGTACATCATTGTGGTAACAGTAATTGATGCATTTTGGGAATTTAGTAGGACACATTTATCATCATGGGTCCAGTTAGCAATTCAGAATTCAGAGATGAAATTTTGATACTACACTTGGATTATTGGTGGTTGAACTCTCTCTCTCTCCCTCTCTCTATGCTCTCAAATTCCTACAATAGCAGCATGACATTCTGTAACATTGATCGTTTGCATATGATCAAATTCTTGGGACACTCTCTATTACTTATTTTATGAATGATCTCTGATGCTGGAGGAAAACATTGTTCAACGAACAAAAGTTGGTGCAGATGAAAAAGGGTAGAGTATCCCCACACACATAATACTACAGTGTCGGAATACAAACAGCTACCCTCACTCTCTCTATCTCTATGTCCTCCCGTCCCTCCCTGTACTGCATTCCTTCTCTATCAATCATTCATCTCCCCTGATACACTCGTTACGTATGCTCCCAGAAGGGCATGATGTCCGTGTGTTTATCATGCTCCTCCTATTACTCCTTCCAATTACATTACCACCGTATCCCGTACTCCAGGACTATTCCCACCCCTATTTCCATATCCATAACTCGGATTTCGTTCCTCGTTTCGATAGGTCGCATTGTAATTGTATCCACCAACAGCAGTGGAATTATTATTGACGTACCCTCCTCCACCTCCTCCGTTCGTAGTAATACTTGGATGATATCCATTACCACTACTGCTGGGATGATGATGAGGATGATACCCCGAGTTGGTGGCAGTGGAATGATATCCTGACTGGGAGGATGGCTGACCCTGATGGTGATACATAGGTCCGGCACCTTGTACATGGGCAGGATGACCTCCACCACCACCCAAGGAGGATCCACCACCACCACCACCACCGTTACGTGGACTTGATGGATTCGAATTCGGACTCATGGTAGGACTTAAATTTGCTCCATTGGCACCACAGTTCCACAGTGAATTGACCGAGAAGCCCAGCGCTTCGGTCCAATCGGAATTGCCTGGAAAGAAATTGCATTGTTGTTGGAAATAGTTGGGGTAAGCCTGTTGTTGTTGTTGTTGTTGCTGCTGCTGCTGCTGTTGTTGTTGTTGCTGTTGACTTGCTTGAGACTTGTTCTCGTTGTGCGCAATATGACTGCTTCCCAATGGGTTGCATCCATAGTGATATCCAGGAGTGGTGTTGGGACTGTTGCTGCTCGCATTATTTGTCGAACTACGACGTCCGCTTCGACCGCCACCACTACCGAGGCTAGATCGAGTGTCTCGTGGATTCGACTTGAGTTTCGGTGGGACGGGAACTTGCTTGTTGTTATACGTTGAGTGACTCTTGTCCACGGGATTGCAAATAAATTTGCGTAAATGAGAGGCAGGGCCACCACCACCACCACCCGACGAAGAGGTAGTATTATTGGCGGGGCTCATGGCAGGATCGCCGTACATCATTACGTCAGAGGTGTTGACGGTACTGCTGTACTGACTGTTGCCGGAACTGAAGGCCATTTTGTTGGACAGGGTCGACGGCGGATGCTGTAACATATGATGAGGTGGATAGGACTGCCGAGGACGGTTGTACATGAGAATGGCTTCATCAGATAAAGACTTGGAATTTCGTAATTTCTTGGAACCGTCTCGTACGAGATCATTGAGATCTTCGTATTCGCCCATGACAATGAGGCTGACGGTTTTGGTGGGATCGTTTTCCTCCTAATAAACAGTAGAAAGCGGACGGATAATAGAAAGTGTGAGGAGAAAAATAATGAGAAAGGCATTGATTGGTGAGATTGAGTCGACATGGTTGTTTCCAAAACCCAAAACTTACATCACTCATGGCATCACTACCACCCCCCACCCCGCCATTCTCTACCACCACATCAATCAAATCTTTCGCCTTATCAATCTTTGCCGCCTGTCGCGACTTCTCGCCAATCTTCATCTTGGTATTCTCTCCTCCTGCTGCAGCTCCATTTTTACCCTTCATACTTCGCATAGCACGTGAATTCATGGATGTAATTACACCATTCCGATCCACTACAATACCACGAAAGATATTGGCCGTGGATATGGCGATAGTGGTAGGATCGACATTCCTATCCGATTCCTCGGATATGCTCACGTGGAGACTATCCAGGAGTTCGCTTGGAGGGGCAGCAAACATGGCTGAACTAGCAGTGTTGCTTGTGACGCCACTGCCACCCCATGAATGACGATGATGCGCAATCTCCTCTCGACTGCAGAGATGCAATGGTGGAATATATTCCATGGGACCTTGGGCCGGAGGTAAGTCCGATTCACTGACGGGTGGTCCAGTGTAGTCTCGTCCCAGGGGTGATTTGGACTGTCGTATATCGAATGGGTTTTCGAGATTAAGACGATAACAACGTGTTTTGGTAAAGGGATTGTTTCGCGGTGTCGTAGGTGCTTGTTGTAGTTGTTGTTGGGATTGGTGCTGGTGATGATGTTGGTGGTGAACTGGTTGAGGACTGCGTGGTACATTGCTATTATTGTTGGTGGTGGTAGCCGCCGGCGGCCATTGTTGTCGCCCATCCTCCTGAGGTTGACGTGATTCCAATTCGCGCGCCCGAGAGCGGGAACGGGAGCTATGACGATGCATCATCGTTTATATTTCAATTTTCGTCTGCGTCGTCCTTTTGACGAACCTTCGAGTGTGCGTGTGTTTGAGGGAGAGTGTGATGGATTCTTGTTTGATTGGATGAGCTCGGGCGATGGTGTGTGCGTATGTGTATGCTTGCGAGCTTTAGAAGTTTAACATGAATTTGTTCCTCTCTTGACTACTCTTCTCTCTTCTCTCTCTTGCACGAATCTAATCTATAAATGTCTTTTGCCGCCACCGACAGGGACGAGGGGCAATGTATAATATAATACCACGACGCTATGAATGTAGATCAATTACCACTTGATCTTTTATTGATCATCATGCAGACCTGAACGTCCCCTCTCTCCTCTGGCAAGCCATGCGCATTATTATCATTGCAGTATGGTTGCGTAGTTGTTATGTTGTTAGTGGAGGTTGTTGTAAATAGTAACGGCATCAAGTTCAATTGGAGTCCTTCCGATTCGAATGACTAAATCATTCTATTGGCGAGAATATGAGAAGAAGCAAATGCGAAGGGATGGTTAAATCCTAATTCCTGCATATAAAATAGGAATTTGGCGGAGGGGTATGTCCGTTGAACAGAAGCAGACCGCCGAAATTAGTTTACTCTCCTCTCCACCTTCTCACGGAGCACAGACAGACGAGAAGATGGTACGAAACCTAATTACAGAGAAGATTACAGAGTGTACATTGGTAGAAATGTTGTACGCGATATTGTATGGTACTATCATCGCGAGCTAGCGCGGGTTCGCCCTCCCCCGAAAGTGCAAATGATAATATTTTCTTGCCACTTGTCCGGCTTCTCGTTCGTTCGACGCCCTGCCTACACCAAGTAAGGAAATAATTGTTTGTCCAACGCACGGTTTCTAGCCTTTTTTTCTGTTGCGCGTTACGTAGAAAAGAAAGAAGCACAGTACTAGTTTGTTTCGTAGTCACCTCGAAACGGTCCATGTTGATATCACACACCATGATGAACAAAAAATAGTAGTAGTACTCTCTCTCTAGGTAGTACTACCTATCGATTCCACAACCATGTCTCCTACGATACGATAATAATTATCTACACCTTCTTCTGATCTTCTCTTCCATGTTGTGAATTAGATTGCGCAGTTAGTCGGTCGTAGATGGCGATGAATTTTTGTTCATGTCCCGCTCTCTACTAATTCACACCTCTACAGTCGACACACCTCCGAAACAACGAATACCATCTACAATAATTGCGGAGAATTATCATTTATTATTATTGTTTGAGAGAGGTGCTGCTTCAGTAGCTCGTTCGTATGTTGTAGTAGTCTTGGAAACAAACACACACACATACACCCACACACATACACCCATATCACAACATAAACACAAGGCGCACAAAATCAACGACAACTCCCTACAAAGAGAATACAAAGCATCCTCACACGCAGAGCAGGGATCATCATCATCATCATCCATCATTCACCTCGGGAACATTAGTATCTCTATTATCATCATTTACTCAAACACATCTAAACGGGAAGGGGGAATGCACGTGTCATAATATATTTTATTCTCATTATATTGAATCAACATCCTCCACCATAAGCACTCTACTATCCATGATGACTATAGCCACAGCAGCAATGGCAATGAGTGGATTTCCAGGATGTGGAGCATGTGGTGATATCTTGAATAGTCATGAAAACAACCACAATGATGATGATGATGATGCTAATAATAATAATGTGGAGGAAGAGGACACGCATTGGACTACTACTACTACCACCGCTGCTACTGATATTCATGCTAAAACTACTTCTGCTACTTTGGGCTACCACAAGGGGGGTGACGACGTTGACGACGAAGGAGTTGACTGTGTTGGAAATAGTCTTCAGCAACAGCAGCAGCAGCACAAACCAACGGAAAACAAGAACAGCCACCAGTTCACCGCCGCTGCTTCGACTACTAATACTACTTCTACCACCAGCAGCAGCAGTGGCAGCAAAGGGCAACGATGCTACCGTCTCAATTTAGAACGACCATTTGATATACATTGTGAACAAAGTCCATTGGTAAGAAGTAGAAAATGATCAACGCACACAAGCACACACATTATCCTTTAGGTGCTTTTTTTTCAATTCCTCTTTTGTTCAAAACAACTCTAACCCCCCACCACCACCACTCCAACTCCCTCATGATCATCATCATTTCATGCAGGAATATGGAGATTACATGGCCCCATGGTCCAAAGAAGTCTATCCCATTACTGTAGGACCGACGGAATATTGTCCACCTCGACATTTGGGTGGGAATGCTCGAATTTGGCAAGAGTTGTTGTTGTTGCGTCGTGGTTGGAGTCGGAGTACTAATCAACCACAACAACAAGAACAACAACATTATTGGAAGAGTAGTAACAACAGTGGTAGTAGTAATAATAGGAGTCAGAATCATCATGGTGCAGCACAGGATAGATCAGTTGCTGCTGCTGCTGCTGCTGCTGCTACTCCCACCATCATCATCAGAGCAGGAGAAAATGGTAAAGGTAAAGGAGGAGGAGAAGGAGAGGAGGAAAAGGTGAATAGCTTGGATATATTAGATGTTCAAGAGGAGGAAGAAGAAAAGGTTGCTACTGCTGCTGCCACGAGGAGCAGTAGTACTAGTAATAGGGGGGATGACTCCACCAACAACAAGACTACCATTTCTGTACAAAGACAAAATGATGACGATGATGAAGAAGATGTTGTTGCATCCACCGGAATGGTATTTACAATGTCATCATCATCCTACTCTTCCAACTCCACGACAAGATATCATAATTGCCTCACCTCCCGAGAACAGATTATCATTCAAAAACGTTTGGGGATGAAAAATAAGGACTCGGGTCAATATACATTTGAGGCCTACGATTTGACTCATGTGATACGATCGCCTTACGAGAACAACGATAATTCCACCAACCTCGATGGAGGACGACGACGAGGAGGAGAACAACAACAACAACTACATACTGTATTCTCCATGGAGTCATCCACCTCCGAGGAGGAGGAGGAGGATGATGAACGTTTGCGTCCAACAATCACACCCGAGGAGATTGCGAAGGATACTGCTCGTCTCTTTCGTCGATCGGAATTATCCACGAGAGAGAGATTGGAGGGGATTAGTCCAACAGAAGAAGAAGTCCGTCTTCGACAACGTCGTCGTTGTCGTCGTCGTAGTAGTAGCCGACACTATCCTCAGCAGCAGCAGCAACAACTAAAACAATGTGGCGAAGTCAAGGGTGATATCCCCAATGATGCCAACACAGTAGGCGGGAACAATGATGATGATGCTGTTGTTGTTGTTGTTGGGCATGAGACTGATATCGAAGGAGGGGCGAAATTCAAGAAGAAAAAGTCGCGCAGCAGCACCCTCTCCAGTAGTGGAAAAAAAATATTCCGTTCCTTTTCAAGAGCATTGAGCGAACTGCAGGGCACTCCCACAACCACTGCCCCCTCGAGTGGTATGAATAGTAGCAGAAGCAGAAGTGGTAGTGCTGGTGTGAATGGTAGTGGTCATTTTGGTGTTGGGACGATAGGTATGGA
>JALLAX010000408.1:0-11679 GCA_036939555.1 Discostella stelligeroides
CGAGAATAGTTTCATCAAGGTGTTGACACGTCTTGATCGATGCTATGATATGGAATCAATTAGAATCGTCGTCACGAACATGAACGTGCAAGCTCTATATGACAATTTACTGTTTGTGAACTGTGGATTGGTGGGGCCCAAATTTGGACCGGGATCGCCAAGGCTCATCCCATCCTCATCCTCAAAATCAAACCCAAATTTAACCATGGTTCCATATTCCCACTGGAGTCAGCTGTACACATCTAGACTCACAGATTCCGTTCGTCTCGTCGGCCATTCCATCAATACACATTTTCACACATTCTTCCCTCATGTTCAGAGCTTCTTGTATGCTTTGCGGACAGACACGGTTCCGATATTGATCTCATCGGGGGCTATTTACGATTGTGGCCTCACCCAAGAAGAGCTCGGAGGCAATCCACAGAAACGATTCGAACTCATTAATCGATATGAAGTTGGTATGAGCACACAATTGCTTAAGCAGGGATACAATATCGCAACAGCCTTTGTGAATCGATATGGATTTGGGAAATCTTTGGTCTACGATAAATCAAGCACGTGGGGAACGGAACTGGATGACACAGTTAGTGATATATGGTACGAAGATGGCATTCGAAACTTGACGGCGACCATGTCCAAGCCAGCTCCCAAATTTTGGGCGGCGGCGACCACCACCACCACCACTGATGACAAAGCGAGTTTGCGTGAGAACAATAATTATGCACGTGCTGAGGATACGTTTGAATATCATCAATGGGACATTCTTCCATGGGATTACTTTATATTTTTCAAGGTATCGCGTCTTGTTCCAGAAGATGTTCAACGCGAAATGAATTACAATATCGAGGAGCTTGAGAAAAGTGACGTCCTCGTAATTTCCAATGACCCGCGGAAATCACCCAGTGAATATTGGCAAAGAAAATCGGGGGTGTATGTTGAACCGAGAAATGTGTATCTTGATTTGATAATGGCGGGAGTTTTCATCATTATCGTTGGGTTGGGATTACAACGAAGAAGAACTCGAATCCCTTTGATGAATCGAACGTGTGACAATATGATGATGAATGGGCAGATTTCGCCACGCCGCAGGATGGGTCTTGGGTTGAGGTGGAGGCAAGGCCATGACCACGAAACTTGATAATTTCGTGGATATTGCGTAACGATCACTCGGATATCTGCAGTGATGGGTTAAGATAACTACAAGCCACAAAGAACACTGCATGGTATGAAGGATATATTGATAATACACAGAGATACGGTACTGCATCTTTGTTAATTCACTCGAAATCCTTTATATCTGTTCATGCTCTAAGGTACTAGTGGGTATCCAAAGCCCATGCTGCTCAAATCTACTTTTCTTGGCGTCATGCCCAATGATGTAGTTGTTGTGAACAACCAACGTTGTATTCTTATTTTGTCTCTCCGACAAGTCATTGCCTTTAACCCATTCATCAAAGTATAATCGACCAGGGGCGAACTCAATCTCTCCTAGACCACCATGCCGAATCATAGGCAGCGTCGGTGAACGTAGAAGTGAGTTAAATATTGGTTGGTTCAGTTGATGGTTTGACTGCAATTCTTTCTCCCAGTGAGTAAGGAACAAAATGGAGGCATGTGACTGAGCGATAACTAGGTACCCAGTGCAATAATAATCTCGAACATTGTTGTAATTGTGATCATCAACAGCAGCAACAATGTCATAGTTGGATTGATGTTGTTGCTGCTCGTTCACGCCAATAGCACTGGTGTTTTTGTTGGTGGTGGTGACAGGGTCTGTATCAAAGAGCTGAGCACGCAAGTATGGAAACGGATCTTTTACCCACACTGCGTCCACATCGGAGTATACAATGATGATATTCTCCATCGCTGTTTTAATCATTTTTGTTTTTGCATGATCCATCCCTTCTCCTGGACTCCTTAGGCTGCATATTAAATTCAACAGATGAGTTGCCCGACTGGAAACTAATTTCTTGTACGCAACGCTATCATAGTTTTCTGCCGTGAATACTGACGAATTATTGGCATCGTCGTATCCAGGAAGGATGACTGTACTTCTTTTCTCCGAAGCAAGATACGATTGGAGCTTGTTGTAAATTATGGAATCTTCAGCGATGACTATCAACATTGGTTGCTCTGATTTGTCCGCCAGAGATTGGTTAAAGTGATGAAGCCAGTTGATGAAGAAGTCCCAATATCCGTCATTTACCGTCAAAACAACTGCGAATGAGGGTATACTATTCGAGATCTTCTTAAATTGATTATCGAGTGCATCTTGCCATTTATAATTGCTATGACCGGTAGCAGAACAAATAATGTTTGCACTAGTCTCATTGTGGATTGCATCCCGCGGTGATGGATTGACATGGCGAAGAGCTATACGATGAGTGTCAATTTGGTATAAAAGTTTACTGTAGGAAAGCAACGTTTTTATGATGATCATTGCAAGCAGTACGATAATCGCCCAGAGTGTGTAGTTGAAAGAGCGACTACGCGACCATTTGCTGACGCGAGACGTCCTGATTCCGAGCATTTGTGCTCTTTCGAGCGAAGTCACCCTCCGTCGAGCAGTAGGAGGCATCTCTATTGCGAATGACTTGTCCGACCTGTTATTGTAATGATCAAAGCTGCAACTGTGTGGCTGGAGTCTCAGGAAGGTGTAGAGAAGTTCTGGCAAGTACGACAGGTTGACAGGTATTATCGGCTGCCATGGACATGGAGAGGAAGAGAGAGGAAGCAAGGGGAAGGTATCGTACGTACTATGGTGGATGGTAGAGGATGGTAGATACTGCCAAGCCGTCGTCTGTCTGCAGTCAAGCAGGGCGAAGGTTGGCGGGGTTGGCGGCAGCGTTCATCGCGTACTATCGCATTCACAAAAAATAATTTAGGGTGATGGACAGACATGCCGAGTGTGGCACATCTACCGGCCATTCGGTTCAAGGTGAGGGTCGACGACCATGATCGACAGTAGCAGGGATGCAGCTAACAATAGTAGGTAGTAGTAGTAGCGCTTAAGCAACCGCTCAGCAGCTAACAATAGTAGGTAGTAGTAGTAGCGCTTAAGCAACCGCTCACCATGAGCCAGAACTATCTTTCCCACCTCGCCGATGATGTCACTGAACCGCGGGACAATTTGACCCACCGCAATGAGCAGTATGACGACGAGTACGACGACGAAACAACACTACGCCCCCAAAGTGTGATGTCCCCAGGAGGTCGCGACCAATTTGGGCAAGTCCGACGAAATATTGGAATTTTGGAGGGTGGAGGACCCAATGCGGACCCCACCCGGCGCAGAAATTACACCAGAGCCATCGAATCCGAAGAGGAAAATTTGGAATTGGAGGTTGAGGAGGACGATGGCGACGACACTGATGAGGTAGTGCATTTATCAACAACCACCAAACGTCGTGGTCCTACCCCCCCCAACAACCCCTTTTCCCCCCACTGCCGTACCGGCAACCGGACACCCTAATCCAAGGCACACATCCACGACTCCAAGGCAACCAGCCACATCAGCCTTGGCCACTACAGCAGATATACTAATTATGGAATCTGCCCCGACAACGTTTCTTTCGGATTTAGAGTGGCAAACATCCGTAGGAGGTGATACCGCCAAGATTAAAGCGTTTCGGAGTGAGGCAATCCAACGGTCGGACTTGTTAGTGTTTGCCTATGCGACCATCCTCTCCTTTCATACATCTCCTACACACCATTGGAAACTTTTCCTTGCCCAGTGGGGATGCCCATTACAAGGGCAAGGACATTGGTTTGTTCCAACCCCTATTACTTTGGCTCCGGAGCAACCATGGAAGTGGATAACGAAGAAACTCCCCATGGACGTGGGCCCCCTCGAGCAGTTTTATGCGGTTCCAGGCAACCATTCAAAATTGTATCAGCCACTGGATCGTACAGGGGAGGAACGAGTAGTCCTCCCTCGCATTCTAGCACTTCCCCCACAGTTCATCCGTTTCTGTGTTGAGGGGGAACGCAATCCGTTTCAACTACATCAGTACGTTACGCAGCTTGCCACGGCACCCAACGCTCCAATCACACTCGAAGACTGCAAGCTTGTTTTGGATTGGTGCATTGTGGCTGCACACCACGACACCCAAGTGTCAAGTAGCCTTTTATCTTTCCCGTTGGAAGCGGCAATCTCCACGGATATCGTGTTTAACAAGTGGTTACAACGGCGGCTGGTGGCAGTATTGGGGCCCGATCATCAACAGGCACCCCTGCAAACAACATTCATCCCACCTCTGGGTATGCCACCCCCGGTGCAACCACAGCCGCCACCCAACATGTGGGCTCAATTTACAGCAAATCTCACTCAAGGCTTGGCCAATGTGGCAGCTGCGATGCACCCATCGACAACAGCAATGTCCGCGACCGTGGGCGGGACATCGTCCTACGAGGACGGGGGGAAATACTATGATAAATTCCAACTTGCGGTGATCCAAGGCTTCTCCCACTCCCCCACCCTCAATGGCGTGCAACCTATCTGGGCCTTGTTTCAGCTTACGAAACACGTGGACACACACAAGAATAACCTTAAAAGAAAAATGATTCGATGGGCGGAAGCACAACGCCCTCCTGTGACCATCGATCGTGGAGTTTATTTCACGTTGTCATCGCTACGCGATATCCTTGCACTACGGTTCAATCCAGGAAATCCAACTGCGGATCTGGCCACAGCAGAACAGGGCATCTCCATCTTAATGTGTCGCCCGCGCTCGTCCGAACGAAAAGCCTCCCTTCGCCAGAGAGAACTCACGGAAGGCCGCGCATCCAAGCATAACCTGTCGTTGGCTGATGCAGAGAAACTGAATCAACCATTGGAGCCTACCGTTTGTCCAGAAACCTACGATGAACTCCACCGTTGCCTAGGCACTTATTGTGCGCTGTTGCATACACTGTTTGGGTCCAAGTGCTTGTTCTTTAAACAATGTTTTTTGCTGCTTCGGGCAATGGAGTCGGATCGCGTCTCGGACAGACGAGATAATTTCACTCCGCTGTTTTGCCGTCAGGTCATCTGGGCACTACTCGAGGATGGACAAGACTATTTCTCAACGCAATTGACACCTGATGACTTCATTGGTGTGCATCCGGATGATATTGTCTATCCGGACAGCACAGTCATCGAAATAAAAAGCAATCTGCGAAACCAATCACCCATTCTACGATCCTCGTTCCCCCCTCAGTGGACCTCATCAACGCGACACCCACCAACACCAGGTCACGGGCAGGAGAACCTTCTTATGACGGGTGGTGGGGGAGGCACCGTACCTCCTTTGCCCGTAATCAACACTGGAACGCCATCGGTTGTGTCCGGTGTGTCGAACGCGTCCGGGACAACGCGTCAACAGCAGACGGGGCAAATTCGCCCCACTAACATTCATCCTACTATCAAGGCGGCATTTACGGATTATGTCAAGAAATTCAAAACAATACGCCTCAACCAACTGTTAACGTCACTTAACCTTACGCTTGCCGACCTTCCCACTCTGCCTAGTATGGTCGCCGCTGACACGACCATGTGCTACAATTTCATTCTTGGAAAGTGCGCACATGCTGGCTGCCAACATAAGCATGTAAATGCTGCCGATGTCACAGACGAGTTTGCTTCAAAAATTACGGCGACCCTAGGGCCAGCGGTGCAAAGTTTTCTAGCCAATGGCGCCCCTGCACGACAACAAAAACGAAAACGGAACGCTGAATGACAGCAACGACCCCAGGGGGAGGCGACACACGCGAAGACACTCTCCACACCCAACTCAAAACATCCTACACGTACACAACTAACAACTAATCAATTCAGTGATATTACGATCTGGCGTAATAATAGTCTCCCATTATTGGATGGAGGAGAAGGTAAGCTAACCAATCATAACTGCTCACCATTGTCAACACTGCCGGTCGAACCGATGCCGGTGCACCCGCACGCGGTGGACGGGGTGAGCCCAACACAACATGCAGTCATGACCACGAGGCCATTTGCGCGTGGCGACGTGACCTCACCGCCTTATCATGTACCATTGGTGGCACAACACGCGTCGAACAACGACCGTTTTCCACATTCTGCGGCTACTGTGCCACAAAACATGGCTGCTGAGCTGTGCCACACTGCAAATGAGCAGAACACTGCTACTGTGCAGACCAACCCCAACGGGCCAACTGTTCCTTTGGGAATGCCATTTTGTGACAATAGTGGGTCTCATGTGGAGCCCGACCTGCAGGGGTTACAACCCCCGACCTTACGGTCTACCCTGTATGTAACCGGGGCCAGCACTGATAAGCTTCGGCGTGAAAATAAACATCGTCGAAGGGAGTTGCAACTCACCCAAGAAAAGCAAGCTTGGTGGACACAGCATCACGGGAAGTTTAGTCTCCCGGAGTCGGACATTACCCGGCCAGCACATCGCAACCAAATGTGCCCCTCGGGTGTGGCTCTCTCTCACCCAGCTGCGTCAACTCTCCTTCAGTATGCTACAAAAGGCTGTCCCGTAAACACTGGGGAACCGTGGACACGTGCACAAATGCAAGCAGCAATCAATCGGGGACCCCATGTCTCGGCCCGAGTGCCGGAGGCCATGCATCAATTAGATATCGAAATTGCAGAAAAAGTAAAAAAAGGCCAAGCACGACTGGTAAAATGGGCCGACATTCAACACGACCCACCAACCCACCTGAAAATCTCCACTATTGCGATGGTCCCACACAAGTCGCGCCCCTATCGGGCGATATTAGACCTCTCGTTCTCTCTCAAGCTTAGCCCAACCGATAGCATACCGTCGGTAAATAGCACTACACGGAAAACCGCACCAAAAGGATCCATCAGTCAAATCGGCCATGCTCTCAATAGGATCATACACGCGTTTGCTTCGGCAGAACAAGATGAAAAGATATTTATGGCCAAGTGGGACATCAAGGATGGATTTTGGAGGTTGGATTGTGAAGAGGGCGAAGAATGGAACTTTGCCTATGTCCTGCCTTCGTCCGTTAATGGCGACATTACATTAGTGATCCCAACGTCCCTTCAAATGGGATGGATCGAGTCTCCACCATATTTCTGCACGGCGTCGGAAACTGCCCGGGACGTTGCTTCGATGTATTCAGAAGTGCCGATTGGGGGCCTACCGGAACACAGTCTCCTTCGACATACACATGGCGATGACACCGTAAAATCCCTACCGACACATTCACGCAACCGTCTTCAGTACATCATTGAAGTGTATGTCGATGACTTCATAGCCATTGCAATTCCGGCTTCACAGGTACAACTCGACCACGTCGCCAGCGCTGTCATGTTCGGAATTCATGATGTTTTCCCACCAGCAAGCCTTACAAGTGAAGACCCCATTTCGGAACGAAAACTCGAAAAGGGGGAAGGCCAGTGGTCAAATGTAAAAGAAATTTTAGGAATGACCTTTGACGGAGTCGAAAAAACTATATGGCTCTCATCCGAAAAACGGGACGCGATTTTAAAAACGTTACACGGATGGATTCGCTTAAAAACGCGACACGGTGGTATCATGTTCCCTGAGTTTCAATCCACATTGGCCAAACTTCAACACGCCTTCCTCACTATACCTGCTGGACGAGGCTTATTATCACCATTTTATGCCATTCTTGCGCTCAGTCCACGATTCGTTTTCTTACATAAAAACGAACCGCTGGCACGAGCAGTGGCAGATTGCCGCACGTTTTTACGAGAGTCCGTCGGATCCCCAACAAAATGCAAAAATCTTGTCTCGGGATGGCCTGACTTTGTCGGAATTACAGATGCGAGCGCCCATGGCTCTGGGGGAATTATCATCGGAGAAAATATGGCGGTGCCACCAACGGTCTTCCGAGTACCTCACAAGATCGTTTCCAGGTTCTGCTGGTTTAAGTAGGTACTATAGTGTACGTAAGAAGGAACTCAGTAGCTATTGACGTGTTTTCCAGAAAAGGGAACTTTTTCTGCGAAAGTTTCAAGCCAGAGAGAAGCCATCTGCTTCGAATGAGTTCCACAAAAGACTTATCTTCCAGCGACAATTTTTTCTTTCGAGAAAAACCAAATTTTACAAAGGAAGTTCTATGGCAGTAAGAAACTATAAATATGGGTTTTGTAGAGCATTACTGATTCCGCTGATCAAACGAGGGCAACAAAGAATCTCTACGTAGAAAAAATGAAAAAATCGGTAAGTTTGACCAATCGTATCTCAATCGATCTCTGGAATTTGGTGACAAATGTAGCACCAACAGAAACCTCATCAATCAAGGAAGATGCGCTAAGTGAAGTGTTTTGGTCAAAAACGTGATGCGGAAAAGTTAACCGGTCGATGAAAATTGAAAATTCGGTCTTTTTTCCTATATGGATTTTGGATTTTGGTGGAAGGGGTCACCAATCTAGAGAGAGAGCTGTGTCAATTGTACAGACACTCGTAGATAGTATGGTACTAATGAATTGTGGTATTCCCTGGAACATCGAGAGCACTGGATCTCTACTTAGGGGGGTTCTGTATGTCGTTCACAACGGCATTCTACATAGAGATACCAGTTCCAATTGAAATGATGTGCACACCCCCACTTGATCTGGTATGAATCTTACACAAGGACGATCAAAACCATGACCAAACACAGCATGATCGATACCATCGTCAGCAACTTCATCCGATCCAATTTCCATGGTAAGACCCTCATTTCCACGCACCGTGAAAATTCATAATATCAACTTGAAATTTTTAATTTCATGCTTGTTTGTTTCGTTTTAATCCAATGCGACATTCTTGTTACTGATTCCTACCATGCTAGTGGCCACAAGATCGTGTGTTACGCATCTTTAAATTTTTTACTGTTAGTTTGTTAGTAAAATTGAAATTTCTAAAACACACGAGGTGTTTGCTTCGCAGAGAATCATTAGAGCTCAGCAACTGCCAGTCCGATTTTGATGAAAATTTACCAGATAATGCGCACAATAGTGATCTATCCAACCCTAAAGTTTCATTATTGTATTTTGCTTTTTGATAGTGCAAGCCGATTTGCCGCTGGGCAGGTTCGATTTTTTTGCTGATTTTTTTAATTTTGAGTGCTTCCAACTGCATGATAGAAATGGTGGGAAAGCCAACTCTGCTCCTGCTGAATACAATAGCGCTATCAAAAAGTGAAGTACAATGCTATAACTTTAGGGTCGTTTAGATTACTATGTTGCACATTATCTGGTAAATTTTCATCAAAATCAGACCAGCAGTTGCTGAGCTCTAAGTATTGCGCCGGCTGTGATCACAACAGAAATTTTTGATGATCATTGAAAAATAGGGCTGACGCGAAGGAGCAGTACACAATACTGAATGAAGCAATTACGTTGCTATTAATGGAGGTGATTGATATGCTATCGGAGTACACGCCTACCAAATTTCACGGTCATTGAACATTTTTTTGGTGAGTTATATACTGCAACGTACAGAGACTTTGCTCAGACGCACAATCTTCTTGTAACACACAATCTTGTGGCCACTAGCGTGCAATTCTACATACAGGCCCTCATTTTTTGAATTTTGACAAGCAGGCGAGATCCATTGTCCATGTAAGAAGTAACCATGCATCCCCTACCAGATGCAGCATGATTTAGATGTAGATGTATTATGCATTTCTCGAAACCGAGGGAAGCATTGGTTGGGCCTTTTCGGCCACTGCGTCCCAAGACAGATTTTTTTTGAATTTCTCTTTTTTTGCGTCTCTTTGTCTCCTGCCGGACAGAGAGATTTCCCGCCAAATTGCGAATTGTTGTTATTGTTCTTGACTTGTTGTGGGGGGGCCGCACCCGCCGTTTGCATGCCGTTGATGACGATGGGCGATACGGCTAAAACTTTGGTGAATTACACGGACAATGATGTAGATGTAATAGAAAATTATAAGATCGCCGTTACTATTACTTGGAATTATGTTGAAAATCAGGTGCCGAGGGGTTTCAGACACTGCCATGGTCCGGCTTCAACTCCGCTGGTGGCCGGTGTTGGTCTCGGACACTCTAAGAGACACAAATGGCGGTGTTTTCTACGCCGCCTCCGTGAATTCAATTGCCAAAGTGCAACTTCGAATTTTGCGGGAACCAGGAGAGGAACCTCAAGGAACATAGCAAAGCAAAAAAAAGTGACCTCTCTCCTTGCTACTCTGGTAGAACTCAACACCATGCAAAATACATGATTTTCAAAGTTTTGATCGTCTACATACGTGAGAATTAGTACAAATTTCCATGGTTATTGATTCAATGACCCACAAAGCTAGACAAAGATAGGGTAGGATTTTGAGAAATACTACTTTGGTAGAATAATTCCATTAATATAGTGGTTTTACGGCCATTTTTTTTCCTGACTGCCCGCATCCTTTCAGTGACTCTCAAATGATTGCCAGTCTTTTTGCGGTCAGAAAATCAAAGGCAGAAAATATGATTTTACGCGGAAGTGGTTGACTGCCCAAAGATTCTTGCCCTCCCCGCCTCCCTCCAAATCCTCATTGCCAAACCCCTTTCTCTCTCATCACATCCGCATTCCTCACTCTTCCCTTGACGTCACATTGGCAACATCCTCGTTGCCGTACTTATCGAAAGGAACCACAGTGCTGCCCACACATCGAACACGTCGATGGCACACTAGCATCCAATGTCGCATCGGCATGCACATCACCAGGTAGGAAGTGGCTGCTTTTGCACATCGTGAGGGTTTTTATATTAGTAGTTAGTAGAGTTAGGGAAGCAATGGCCTAGCGGATAGCATGATGGTGAATCGTGTTGGTTCCCAGGTTCAAATCTCTCCTTGTGTGGGATTTTGGATCTGGTCTGGCAAAAATCTCATTCCTATTGCTATATGTTTTCACTTGATCCCCAACAGATAGAACAGAAGCTCTAAAGAGAATGGAGTTTGAATCCTCCCCAATATCATAAATCCTGGCCTGAGTATTGTACAAAAGGTACTTAGAGAAAGGGCTTGGAGTGCGATCTTGGTATGAAATGCTTAGTAAGGTCATAGGCAATTCTGTCGCCATTCGTGGCCCACACGACATACTTAAAAATTTCTGTTACATTATTACTTGAGAAAACTGTTCGAATACTACCATTTTATTCCTGATCCTTTTCGTATACCATCGTTGAAATTCACTGTTCGAGCACCTTGAATATTTCAACATCAAAAATTGGCTGTTGTAATACCAAAAATCGTTCCATCTGTCCGATTACCTAGAATAAATTGTTATCGTCCTCTTGGGTTACCATTGTCGCCATGGTGGCAAGTTTGGTCTCTTTTTAAGATGGCTTTCTTACAATGATTATTAGTGATTGCTCCTAATAAAATTCACCCTTTTTGAATACCTAATCCTCCCTTATTACTTTACAGAAATTAAAAATTTCACTCAATGATCTCATTGTTCTTTCCCAATTGGTGCCTTATCAGAACCACCACCAGTGCTGCTGTTCAATGCATTGTTACCCAAGGATCCTGCAGCGGTGTTAACATCCAAAGATCTCAACAACATAATTTATATCATATCTTGTGTTGCCTTGGCCTGTGCCATTTGCAAACAATGCTCCTCCTTGTGATAAGCCTCTGACATAGGCCACATGGTACACATCAGTACTTAGCCAAGGATGAAGCTATTTTAGCCACAACCATTGAGTATCCAGAAATGTATCCTCTTTGGACATTT
>JALLAX010000409.1:0-12266 GCA_036939555.1 Discostella stelligeroides
AAACAGCTCCACACAGCTTCATCCCGAACCACGTCCAATCACTGACTTCCCATCGTTGCATCATGCCTACCTGACTAATACCCATCCAACATCATCCTCCTCCAACAACAACAACAACAACAACAACAACAACAACAACAACAACAACAATCAGCAGCAACAACAACAACAACAACAACAACAACTCGAACAAGATGGATTTGGAACATTTTTAATGTGCGATTGGCGCAAGGCATGGTACACGTACGGACAATGTGATACCTCCACGACTCCAGAGCAATACAGGGATCGCAGTAGCACTTCAAACGGTAACGAAAGACAACCTTGGGTCGTGAATCCGTTCACAGGAGAAGCTAATTACGAAATTACAGAGATAGATGGTACTCTTCCCGAGGACTTGGTGGGTGTTCTCTATAGGAACGGTGAGTGTCGAGAGAGTAAGTGTGTTTGCATTTCTATTCTTTCACCTATTATAATACTGCTCTTATTGCTTTAAGGTCCGGGAAAATTTGGTGTCAATGGTGAAAGAGTTGCACACATTTTGGATGCCGATGGTCTCGTAGTTCGATTTGAATTTCCAGAACCAGGAGGTCCAAGAGAAGCTGACGACTCCACCCGAAGAGTACAATTCACATCTCGTTTCGTCGAGACAGAGGGCTTCGTGGAAGAAAATGCGGCAAAAAGATTCGTAAAGCGAGGTACATTTGGCACAGCATCCCGTGGCCTGCAATCCATCTTTGGCGAACCGAAGCGGATGGGGCTGAATGCCGATCCTGAGGAGAAACCTCCAATACTCTCTCGCGTGGCCGCGAATGCATTTCATGTGGATATTAAGAATACTGCTAATACTCAAGTAATTGCCTTCGGTGGGAAAGTTCTAGCTTTGTGGGAGGCAGGACTACCATATGCACTTGATCCTGTAACTCTTGAGACGCTCGGGATGGATCATGTCGGTGGGACAGAAGTGTCTCCGGGGAAACTACCGGTAAATTATATCCCAGGAGTACCAACAGAGTTTCAACCGGATATATTGGGCGGTAGGGCGCACACTGCCCATCCAAAAATGTGCCCTATCACCGGACATTTAGTCGGTTGGACGTGGNTCCTCGATGGCGTGGCATTGGCGCCTCATGATATGGTACTCACGGAGAACTATATCATGCTCACAATCAATGCATTGAATATGAATCAGCTATCATTCCTCAGTGGAGCAAAAGGTCCGGCGGAGAGTCTGGGAATGGACGGACGTGCTCTTGTTCGTGCATTCGTATTTCCCCGACCAACAGCGAATAAGAAAAAGCCGATGTTCGCTCCGTTTGTCGTAAATGACATCCCGGCATGTTTCTCTATTCACTTTTCTCATGGATACGAAGACGAAAAGACTGGCAATATTGTTTCTTACTTCAGCGTGAGTTATTGGTATTACTTTGTACTTTTTATTTATCACAGAAATTAACTCTTTCATGTATTATCATGTCAACATTACAGGGATGGCCACCAAATGATAGTAAAACCTTTTTAGGTGCATGGGGAGGATTTTGTCCAGACTATCATCAAATTCCTGTTACTTTTTACTGGAGGATGGTGAGTCGTTACAGTTGTTGCCATTATTGTCGCTGAACTCTCTAACCAATGTTGTTCGTGTCATTGTTCAGGAAATTGACCCCTCGACGAAGAGTTGTGTTGACTTGCGCGTATCTCCAGGGTCAGAGAACGTTTGTTGCGAGCATCCCGTTGTTCATCCTAACTTTCAGACGAAACACGCAGTATTTTCTTACGCTCAGTGTTGCAACGTCGTCGGTGACTCTAGTGCCCCACTGGGTTATGCAAGGTTGCGACTTGATGGATCTTCAGGAGCCCAACCTCTTTTGAAGGCAGGCCAACGCAACGAGGCTGTAGATGTGTTTTGGGTAGGTCCTCGTAGATTTGCTGGTGAGCCTCTAGTTGTGCCGAAAAGGAATGGAAACATTGAAAGAGAGCGGGAAGCTTACCTGTTGGGACTGGTGTATGATGCAGTAAAAGATCGAAGTTCTCTCATGATTTTCGACTTGGAGAAGGAGTTGAAGGATGGCCCAGTGTGCACTCTTTGGCTCAAAACAGCACTACCGCACGGCTTACATGGTTGTTTTGCACCAGATACTTCCGTGAAAACCTCTTGTTTTTGCTAGGAGCGAATTCCGGCCACAAGTATTAATGCACATCTTAAGAAGAAGTAATAGATCATTTTAATTTACGAATTTTATTGCTGTACAGCCACGTGCTATTTACATTGTTTACAACAAACCGTCGGTCACGTTGTTGAGAATGGTTTATACAAATGCGCGTGGCATTTAACTCACACAAACGGGTGGATACATGGGACACATTATTTTCTCGTTTAGGACACATAGTAAGAGGTGTTGCTCATGGAACGTCCCAAGACGATACCAGAGTTCTGGCGGTCCAAAGAGTTGGCATCCACCATGTTTCCACGACGGGGTCTCCAAGGTCCGCTCTTGGTTAGAGATTGGTGCAATGTCATGGACCAGCCGGCCAGGATCACCACAGCCATGAGGCTTGCCACTAACCCAAAGATCTGCAATGGTGAAACCTTGCCGATGAATTGTCCGTATTGTTGTGCAACGGTGCTACTATCGCCCTGGATAGAATAGGAATTGCCAAGGTTCACGAACCCCATCTCGTTGAAATTTCCCATCGCAACACTATCAATGTAGTCGCAGGCAAGGTCTTCTTGGACCTTGGCTTCGGCATACTTGGCTGAATTCGTTTGGCTGTTGTATACGCGGTAATGCTTGTCGCAGCGGGCAGAGCTTTCATAGAGGTAGGCACAGAGTTCCGTGACTTCAGTTCCATCACCATCGTCAGTTTCAGTCCACATGTGTTCCTAAACATTTTATCAAAAGAGAAGACGTAACATTAGCGTGAGAAACTGAATCCAACAAAAAATGGACTGAACGAAAACAGCCTTAGCTCACATTATTGCTGCATGGAATGCACAAATTGTCTTCGGCCACATACTTCAACTGTTGAAAGGTTGCACCAACGCCAGTGTTGTAGTATCCCTTTAGGGCATCGTCGGCGAGATTCCCCCCGAGGAAGTTGGCAATATCAACACCGTTACCAATATATTCATTGCAGTACTGATCCGAGAACACACCAAGGGTGATCGTGAATCCATCTGCGGCACAATGAGGACCAATGTAAGCCACCTGACCGTTGGAACGTTGCACTTCCGTGCACTCAAAGTATTCAGAGTACGTGTCGACGAAACTGATCTTCATGTACTGGGAACAGGTGTCGTACTCCTTGCAGGCATTGTAATAACTACCTAGACCACGATGTTCTTCAGAGTTCTTGAATTCTTCAAAGCTAAGATTACGTTCGCGTTGACCACCATTCTTCAGCCACTGATTGTACACTTTTTGCATGCAACTCTCACAGTAGGACTCGTACTCTTCGTATCGCTGCTCTTGCCACTCGAGCATCATTTGGAGGTAGTCTCCAACCTCGATCATGTATTCTCCGTAGTTGGCTTGACAACCCGCACCGCGGGCTCCGTAAACGACGTTCGATGATCCATCGTCGTAGTAGGGTTGGAAGGTGAAGCTGTTGTACGCGTTATAGTTGTTGTTGTTATTGGCATTGTTGTTGTTTTGAAGGTTGCGTGCATTGCCGTTGTTACTGTTGCTACTCTGTTGCAACCAAATCACACACTGCGTCTGGCATGCCGACTGGCACAAGTCCGCATCGCCATTCTCCTCGTTGGCCACAATCGCCTGGCACTGATCATAGCATCCACAATCCGCCTCCTCCTCTTGCCATCCCATACAGGTAGCCTTGGGACAGAAGCGGAATACCGCAAAGTGCTTGGTGGCAAAGACATTGGTAGTATCTTCTTGGGCGGCGAGCTCGTCATCGAATTGGCGAACCTCCGAACAGCGATGGTACGAGAGGGAGTACTGGGTGATGTCGAATCCAAACTCGTTCTCCCATGTGCCGTAGGCGCGGAAGTAATCGTCGGATCCGTCGTGGTTGGCGTCATACTTGTAACTTTGTAGCTTGCGTCGTTCTTCGTCTGACGACGTAACGAGGGTGCTCTTCTCCATGAACTTTTTGCGCAGGGCAGAGGAGGAGGGAGAGTTTCCGTGGTAGAGCTCGGCCTTGAATTCGGCCTCGTTGAGCTTGCGAACTTTGCCGTTTCTGTGACTGTCCATGGCGCGGAGGAAGTCAATTTTGGTGGGAGCAGCGGCGGCGGCGGCGGCGGTGGCGGTCGTCATGACGACGAGGAGGGATGATGCAATAACAGTGGCAATCGACATTAGTGTTATCGTGGTGGTAGTAGCGGCTGTGGGTGCGTGTGTTGTTATTATGGTGGTGGTGGTGGTGTCGATGGAATGATGAAATCAAAGATTGTGACGGGCAAGAAATGCCGTCGTCGGAGGGAGGATGAGGATTATTTTTTATGCTCTGCATGCTGTTATTATTTTTTGGTTTCGCCATCCGTCGGCAATAATGAGTGAGGAAATGTTCGGATACAATCGCCACCGGCAACAATGGTACCATGGTGGCCTTCATGGTGACAACATCCTGTGAGATAGAATCGCTGGAAGGTGAGATAGAATCGGTGGGGAAGTTTCTTGCCGACGTCAGAAAGACGTCATGATTGATTAGGAGTTATGGAATGGACTTATGATATTTTTATTAGGAATTCAGCATAAAGTATCAGTTCATTTACTTTATTTATTTCTAGTTCTCTCAGTTTCTGTTTCTTTGATTTACTCTTAAGACTTATCGCGGAATGATTTCGCGAGAGCACAAAAATTCGAAAGGGCGGGACAAAGGGCCGGCTCTCTTTCTTGTGGTTTCACTGGATGGACGGAGGCGGTCCATGTCGCTTTCTCCGGTCTCGTGTCAATGAACATGACTTCTTCTTCCATCTCCTCCGGAATGGGGCAGGGCGGTGCGCGTGCGACGGTGGCGGCGGGCTCGTGGACCATTCCGCCAACAGCAGCAGCAGCAGCAGCAGCAGAGGACAACAATTCCGAAGCCAATTCGACAATGGCGTCGTATTCGTCGACAGCTACAAGAGATTATTCACTACCGTCCTCGTTCGCAGGAGACGTCGAGGGCAATCGTAGTAGTGGAGAGGTTTGTACGGAACACAAATTATCCATGACAAGTTTGATTTCATCTTCGAATCAGTCGCAGACAAGACGGAAGGAGCAGCAGCAGCAGCAGCAGCAGCAGCGTGAGGACATGTCACAATTAAACGATGATTCACCAAACGAGGCCATTATTTCTGATCGAGGTGGCGAAACGACCGAGGAAGTCGAGGAGAACGACGATGCCGATAGCAAAGATCAGCTGGCAGTAAAAATATCCAAAGAGACACAACCCATGATGCATCTCTTGCGACTACTCAAGGAAATGGAGGACGGAAAAGGCAATTATTATGCAGGGAGTACGGATGTCAAGGGGAAAGCGTTGGCATCATTGATACATGACTTTGAGGATGAGATTAGTATGATTGAACATCGTGTCAAGGATGAATATTTGATAATGAATGGGGAGCAACCGCAGGATCCTCCGCCGCTTCCGCCTAATTGGATAGAGTTGGTGGATTCAGGAAGTGGAGATGTGTATTATGCGAATGAAGCGACGGGTGAGTGGTGTCGGAGTCGGGATATGCCCTACTTTAATTTTTGATTGATTAAATGCGCCCAACAATGAAGTTGTATCTGATCCAATATTACATTGATTCCATTAGGCCAAACTCAGTGGGAACGACCAGTCGCTTCAAAAGAAGGGGGGGAAACCATGCCACAAAATGATAGGAGAAATAATGTTCACCAGCAAGGATACTTCGATAGCAGTCAACATAGCGACATGAACAATAGCCATGCAAGTAATATTCAAAGTAGCAACAGGAACAATGATGACCAGCGAATAGAAAGCAGCCATCAGAGTGACATGAACAATAGTCGTACAAGGGACATGCAAAATAGCCACTTGAGCAATAATTTCCAGAGTGAAGGTAACCAACAGAGTTACTTGAACATGAGCAATAAAACTATCGCCAACGACCAAAATACAAATGCCAATGATTTCCATTCGATGAGGAATAGCAGCACGAGCAATAACTTCAACTCAAGCAAAGGTAGCAATATCTTCGACGGTAACAGTAGTGCAACTATGCAAAATAGTTTCAAGAGCAATATGCATGAGTTGGGAACCAGCAAAACTAATTCGGAGGATGGCCTCCGGGAAAGTAGTGTAACAAACAGCAAGAGGACCAGTCCCATTGATGATCTTCCACCGGAATGGACGGCGTTGGTAGATCCAGATAGTGGAGACACCTACTACGCCAACGAGCAGACAGGGGAGACTACGTGGGATAAACCGGAGTACGAGCCAAGCGACAACCCATTGCACGGAAGCGATGACCATCTTCCAGCCGAATGGATCGCGTTGGAAGACGCGCAAAGTGGGGATACATACTACTTAAATCAAGTGACAATGGCCACTACATGGGACAGGCCAACTGCAACCAATGAGAGTAAACAATCATCTACGAACAGCGCTGATCCCACTACTGATCAACTGCCCCCGGGATGGGAGGCAATATATGATCCATCATGTGGTGAATATTTCTATGCCCATGAGAGCGGAGAAACGCAGTGGGAGATTCCCGAACCCGATCACGTAGATGGAGAAGAAGTTCAATCCGATCCACAAGCCCCCGATGATGATGACGATGATAATCTTCCATCGGGTTGGTTTGCAGCCGTCGATGAAGGTAGCGGGGAAACGTATTACTGCAACGAAATGACAGGAGAAACAACTTGGGATATACCAACCGAAGCAGCAGCAACACACGATACCGACGAGCCACACCCGCCGGACGAAGATGATGATCTCCCCCCTGATTGGTATGCCGTGACAGATCAAGCAAGTGGCGACACCTATTACTGTAACGAGGTCACTGNATCTCCCCCCTGATTGGTATGCCGTGACAGATCAAGCAAGTGGCGACACCTATTACTGTAACGAGGTCACTGGAGAGACCACATGGGATCGCCCATCCTTTTCGAAAGATGGAAAGATTGCTAATGAGCTCTCTATGATGTCACGTTTGAGCATGAATGATCACACTGGTAAGTGCCATTTATCTAGATCTGGAAAGGCTGGTATTGACCTTTCGCTTACGACACGCCTTTGTTCTCTTAAAGTGTACGAAAGCGATAGCACAACATCGTCACAATACTGAAGTTTCACCGTACCCATTGTTTGGTAGTGAAATTATTGTTGTAGATTTCTTCAGATTTTTAAAATTATTGAACGCGATGGAGTCACCGATGATGCTCAACAGAACCAACGTCGTCGAGCGAGTCAGAATAGTAAGCGTTGGCGACGTCGGGGTAGGAAAGTCTTGTCTGATAAAGAAGTATTGCGAACCTGATAAGTTTGTGAAGACACATTTGCCCACAATTGGTGTTGATTATGGTTCTAAAAAATCGGCATCCGTGGCGAGGAACGATGGTAAAATCGTGGATATTGACTTTTTCGACCTTTCAGGTAACACGTGTGTACCGATCTGTATTCCCATCCTCCTCCTAAGATGTGTAGATACCATCACATTTGTCCAATTCCCGATTCAACTATTCTTCTGTAGGCGATCCTGACTATTTTGAGGTCCGAAACGAATTCTACAAAAACAACGTGAATGGGATTATTTTTGTCTTTGATGTTACCAATGAAAAAAGCTTTGAATCACTAGCCACGTGGCTGGATGAAGCTGAGAAGTATGGTACATCATCGGAAACGATTAAGGTTGTGATAGGGAACAAAATCGATTTGTATCCAAGAGAAGTAACCGAACAACAGGTAGTGTAGTATAAGAAATGCTTCCGTCTTGTCATTACATTCTTACTCAAGGTATCTTAATGCATTGTTCCCCTCTCCCTCCCAAAGGGCAAGTATTTTGCCAGTCGGTGCGGTGCCATCTACTTTGAAACAAGCGCCAAGACCGGTGCAAGTGTCGACGACGTGTTTCAATTCATACTCGACAAGAGTTGCAAGTGAAATGTGAAAAACAATGTGTTAGCACCAACAAATAATAGTATCCCTCGCGTATCAAGCGAACAGTAACGTAGTCTCTCTGTCTAGAGTCTTTCTACTCTCCATCCACTAATTCGTGCTGCACAACCCACCAAAATCCCAAATTCTCACTATATAATATTGCCCCCCCCCCCCCCTCACGCCTCACGCCGCATAAATAAAGTCATCCCCTATAGCAGACCCTTTGGTCGGATAATCTCCCTAACCATAAAATGTTTATGCCGACTAATCTTCTGACAAGGCACAATCATAACCAAATCTCCCATATTGCACACTTCGTGCTCATCATGGGCCATGAACTTTTTCGTAAATCTCCATCGCTTTCGATACTTGGGGATAATTTTATACCTGTCCACGGCCACATTGACCGTCTTTTGCATCTTGTCGGAAACGACTCGTCCGACGAGTGCCCCGCGTGGATTTTTCCGAGGTGGATTGTGAACCAAATTCCATCCCGGGATGGTGGACATGTCGGAGAGTTCCTTGATGGACATGTTTTGAAGAAGTAGATGGGTGGTTGATGATGCTGCTGATGTCGCGGAGGTGACTGGACCACCGTCATCATTAATATCATTGTTATTGTTGGTGGTGATGTAGCCATTGCCAGATGATGATGATGATGAGTGCTGCTCATGATGTCTATTGGCATGGGTAGAGAAGGTCTGAGGCAATAATCCGAGTTTGAAAGGGGCGGCGGCTGCGACAACGACGACAGCGACAGGAGGGGTGGCAGCTCCTGATCCCGTTCTTAATACGGGAGCGAGACAAGAAGCACCACCAGTGGCGGCTGATTGTTGTCCAAGTAGTCTTAGCGCATGAAGCTGCCGGCTCAGGAGAGAGACGGACATTATTTGGTGGTTGATGGTGGGCAGTGTCAGTGTCAGTGTGCAGTTCTGTGTGCGTGGTTCACTTACAAGGGCAAGGAGAGCGAAAAAAATTGCCAGTGGCGCGCCGACGACGCCACTCGATCGCGTTCTTTTCATCTACCAGATTCTAGATACCGATTAGTCTCGATGACGATACTAGATACTACTCTCTCCATCAATTATTGACCATGACAAGAACTAGAAATCCACAGCATCATCATCGTCTGTCTTTATTCATGGCTGGTCTATCCTACGCCTCATTCTATCAACCTGAAGGGCGAGCGTTTCACACATCACCACCACCACCATCAACCATGATACGAATTCACACCACAAATTATCTTGCACAAGCTCCATCAATAACTGCAAAGCATCCGCGAAGTCGAACTCGAAAGTCGTCACATAAATCATCATTCACTATTGAACCTCGTACCATCCACGAAATTACCATAGAACTCCCTCTAGGCATTACTTTAGAAGAACTTGAATCTTCATCCCCTACTAATCCTTCTTCAGGTGTGGCAATCATCAGCATACACGAATATGGAAATGCGGCCATCTACAATTCCAACATTTTTTCGAAACTGAAATCTCCTCCAGAAAATAGTAATTCCAACATCACCACTACCACCACCGACTGCCGTAAGGATTGCATATGCATCCGTGATCAAATAATGTCCATCAATGGCCTACCCTGCCACGACAAGAGTTTCGACCATGTCATCACCCTCATATCCAATGCTGCAAGAATATCTGACAGATCTTCCATAAAGAACAAAATGAAATTAGGACTAGGTCGCCTCACGAATAGCACCGTCGTCAATTTTCACAATGGTATTGCCATATCTGCAAAACCGGGAGAGTCCTATGGATTCTTGGCAGCGAAATGTGGAATTGATACTATTCAATATGAATGCCGATCGGGAAATTGTCAAACTTGCATGAGATGGATGGAATTTCCAGATAAAATTATGCATGATAATGATGAGAATGATGATGATGATGCAAAAGAAAGAATCAAGATGAAAGGCATTGACTATAGGAGGACAATCTTGAATTGTGTGGGGAAAGTTCCAAGAGGATATGAATGGCTTCATGTACTGCAATAAAAAGAGGGAAATGATAATCATAGGTTCATTATTTATTTATCTATTTATTATGATGGTTTGCTGTGTGAAATTTCTGGGCAGAGATTTAATGGGAAGAGTAGATTTTATGATATTCAATATTCAAGTGCTCTCTCGCTCGGCAAACAGGACATGACCTCCTCCAGCACAACACGGAAAAAGGCGGGAAATCAGAAACAGCTTTTTGATTTCTGATTTCCCTCACGAGAAATTCGGAGTATCTCGGCGAGGCCCCAAATCGTGTTTACGAAAAAAACGAGAAAGGTTGGCTTAAGTCCAAGCAAACAAGTCTCTAAAAAAGCCAAAATGGCAGAAGGTATCTTCAATCGGATTTACCGGTGCCACTCCGACGAGATTGTACATGCTGATTTTCTCGCCTTTTTTATTACGTCCATCATGCATCGTCACTTCACCAATTTTTTTGTGTATCGGCAACGATCATGTCCAACATTCAAAGCGGAAGCGGTACTAGTAGTGCTCTCATGAAAGCTCCCGCAGCTGTAGTAGAGGATCCGTGCTCCAATGACAACCCCGAGTTCGACAAGGAAACTCAACCGTGTTTAGGCTCTGTCATGGATGGGATATTCGAGGGTGCTATCGAACCGACGACCACCCTGCCGACATTGCCGAAATTCGATGTTAGCAAGTTTAATCTTGATTCCATTGCCACCACCACCACCACAACTGTCGCACCAGATCTCAACACTGCAGAGATGGATATGACACCAGCGACCGTCGAGTCCGAGGTACCATCCTTCTATTCGTGCACGGCTGCTTCGGAGGACGAGCTCACTGGTAGAAACGACAATGACACCCTAGTATTAAGCTTCAGGTATGAGATATACACTGCATCGACAGTTGAAGATTTTACCACGGTATTGGGTGCATTGGAACGCCGCCTTACCAATGGTGTGGCATCGTCTTTAGGACTTGATGGTGGCGATTGTCCCGAGGGTGGTGGAATTGCGGTGGAGGTTTCGGTTCGATCGGCCGAGGGGGGAGGACGGCAATTGATGCCCTTGAGAGGCATGAGGCNTTGCGGTGGAGGTTTCGGTTCGATCGGCCGAGGGGGGAGGACGGCAATTGATGCCCTTGAGAGGCATGAGGCGCACAATCCAAAAAGGAAATACGGCGGAAAGCAATAATCGAGTGCTGGAGAATGCCAGTGATAAAAGCTTGGTGGAGGGCCTGAGTATGGATCCCGCGGATGAATTGGATTCCCAGAAATGTAAGTAGTCTTTGTGGGAAGGATGCTCATCCCTTGTCAGTTCTAAATGGAAACTAATTCTATTCCGTTCTAATTTACACTCTTGTTTACAGTGACATGTACAACATCAGTATCATTGGACGTATCTGCGACATGTTACCCCATCGTTGGAACTATGACTGCATGGATTTCCAATGTCGAACAACGACGGAGCTTGCAGCAGCAGCAGCAACAAGTAGTCAGCGCAGAAGACCAAGAATCAGCGCTGTACGATAGCATTCAAGCCTACATTGAGCAAAATCAAAGTGCCTTCCTGAGCGAAGAATTGCTCCATGTTGCCTACATTGGTCGTGCTGATGATGCACAATTGGCTGGTAAACCAATCCAGATTGACATGAATGCGAATAAAGATGTTGGTATGAGTGCTGGACTAATCGGCGTAATTGTGTCTGCTGTCGTACTTGCGTTCGTTGCGTTCGGATTCGCCCTGGCCTACCGTCGTCGTCGCCGTGGCCGTGGAGGAATGCAAGAAGCTCGATCGGGTCTAGATTTGGAAAGAGGGGTGTTCCCAGTCCTGGGTGACGAGGGGGATCTTGACACACAGGACGCACTTGCATCCCAAGACAATAAGGATGCTAATCGATACAACTCTCTGTTTGGACTATCCGGTTCAAGGAGTGATGATTCGTCCATTTTTGACAATGTGCTGGTTTCACCTTCGTCCTGCACTACCATCGGTGTAGCCAATACTGTCCCTCGTCAATTTTTCCCTTCATCTCCCACGGATTCACCCAAAGGTGAGATGGCAGAAGAACAAACCACACCTCGCAACAAGGAAGACAGCTATGACATGGCGCCCCTGTCTCCAATGAACAACACAACCCGCAACGAGGAGGATGAAAAAAGTGACAGCAGTAGCGCCGATACCGGCAGTGTTTTAGAAGTCAT
>JALLAX010000410.1:0-13840 GCA_036939555.1 Discostella stelligeroides
AAAAAAATTGAAAATTTGGATGATCAATGAAAAATAGGGCTGACGCGAAGGAGCAGTACACAAAACTGAATGGAGCAATTACGTTGCTATTAATAGGGGTTATGGATAGCTATCGGATTACACGCCTGCCAAATTTTACAGTCATTGGACAATTTTTCGGTGAGTTACATAGTGTAACGCACGGGGACTTCACTCAGACGCACAATCTTGGGATTACGCACAATCTTCGGGAAAGGGGCCGTAGATCACTCGAACAGCTGGAGTGTGGGTGGGCACATGCGCCATGTTGGCACAAAGCAGGTGTTCCTACGCAAGCTTAAGGAAGACGGGATACTAGTAGTCAAATGGATTCCGTCGAGCGAGAACGAGGCTGATCTTTTTACGAAGAACCTGGATGGACCATTGTTCACGAAGTTCGCGAAGAGGTTTGTAGGTGATGACGAGTACTGGAAGACTGTTGACACTAGCGCCTGAGTAGGGAGGGTGTCGGGACAGTTACTCATGCGCGAGGAGGTTTAAACTGACCACGTGAAGAGTTTTGTACCGTTTGCGAGTAGATAATAATTACTACTTAGTTCATTAATTTGAGAACAGAGAAAGAACAACTAATCTTTAGACGATTGAACATAATGGATACGAAGCCTCCCAACAAAATCTCCACCATTGGGCTACTACTGTACGTTTGCTGCAAATTGGCAACTCCTCGATTGAGGCGCGTTCGTTCTCGGGAATGGCTGGGCCGATTCCTGTTTTTTCTTTTCAGTAACACTCCTCAATATGTGAGGAGTGTTATGGGAAAAGAAATGTGGGCATTGCCCCAGCCGTTTCTGTGAACGAACACGCCTCAATTGGAGAGGAGCCGAAGTGATGTCACTAGATATTTTTTTAGTTAAGTAATTAACGAGAAAATGTTAAATTGCATTCCCCTTTTAAGTAATTTGCTATACTTTGAATGACCATATCTCAGTCAATATCCGGAATTAGGCGATGCTGCCAGCGGGACATCTTCTCTCCTTGATCCAACAAATAACTTTGATATGGGAAGTTTCACTGAATTCCGGGTTCCCAGAGAGCAGGTTGTCAGTACATATCAAATGTACAGTATCTGGTTTCGGATGGCATGGTTGCGATGGGTTGCGATTCTTGGTGATGTCCGATGTCCGATGGACATGACTCTGATCTGACTCGAGTCCCCCTCTACGGGATTGTGTCCTATCCTCTGACGTATGTAGAAAGTGTATGTTATACTACATAGGAATGAAATGGCGCGAAAGCCCACTGTCGTCGATACCCAGCTGATCCTGCTTGGTCTGGCCGGCCGAAACACAAAACACAAAACACTCACACAGACTCACACGTACAGCTTCTACGACCACACAAACCTCATAAACATAAACATAAATACCACGAACTTATCATTATCGTGATCGTGGGAGGTACTCTGAATAACCATGGCCGACGAGGAAGGTGTAATCGGCGTCGAAAGCGCCACGGCAGGAGTGGAGGAAATTCGGTTGGACGAGCACGGCCAGCCTTTGTCGAAGAGTGCGTACAAAAAGCTTCTGAAAAAGGAGTTGGCGGACAAAAAGAAGGCTGAGAAGGCGGCTGCGATGGTACGTGCGTGTGATCGATCCTGTTGACTTTTTGTCCTGTGATGGCTGACGACCTCAACACCTCTTGATGATGATATCCTGATCACAATTATCTATGACTAAATGATAGGTAGTAGCAGATGATCCGGGGAAGAAAAAGACGGCCTCAGCAGCGGACGATGATGATCTGGACCCATCTCAGTATAAAGCCAACCGCGAGCAGCAAGTGAAGCACATCGAGGCCTCCGGAGGCAATCCTTACCCGCACAAATTCAAAGTGAGTCACCGCATTCCCGACTTTGTGGAGGAGTTCGATCCCGTAACGGAAAAGGGTACAAAGATGGAGGACAAGATTGTAAGTGTTGCCGGCCGCATCCATTCCATTCGCGGTCAGGGCAAACTCTTGTTTTACGACCTTCGAGGCGATGGCGCAAAAATCCAGCTCATGGCATCGCTCAAGGACTACGCTGCTGGGCCCGAAGCATTCGACGAGCTCATCCACACTGTCAAGCGAGGAGATATCATCGGTGCTCGGGGATATGCTGGCAAGTCCAAGACGGGAGAGCTATCCCTTTTCCCATTCGAGATGGTGCTCCTCAGTCCGTGTTTGCACATGCTCCCCAAGGCCACTGCCGGTGGACACGGAGGCATAACCAACATGGAAACGCGCTATCGTCAACGATACCTTGATCTCATTGTGAATTCGGATATCCGGCAGGTCTTTGAGCGTAGATCCAAAATTATCAACTACGTGCGCAAATACTTTAATGATCGGCACTTTCTCGAGGTGGAAACTCCCATGATGAACATGATCCCTGGAGGAGCTGTTGCTCGTCCATTCGTGACATTTCATAACGACTTATCCCTCGAAATGTTCATGCGCATCGCTCCCGAACTGTACCTTAAGATGCTCGTCATCGGAGGACTCGACCGCGTGTATGAAATCGGTCGGCAGTTCCGAAACGAGGGAATCGACTTGACGCACAACCCCGAGTTCACCACGTGCGAATCCTACGAGGCATATGCCGACTACAACGACCTAATGGACATGACGGAGGAAATGCTTAGTGGTATGGTCAAGGAAATCACTGGTAGTTACAAGATCAAATATCAACCCAAACCAAACACCGAGGAGGTGGAAATTGACTTTACGCCACCCTTCAAGCGCATATCCATGATCGAGGGAATCGAAGAAAAGATAGGTCAGAAGTTGCCTGCATTAGACGATCCTAAGATTGAAGCGAAACTCGAGGTCATTCTGGAGAAGTTTAATCTAGAGTGTCCACCGCCGCTCACAACGGCACGGCTATTGGATACTCTTGTGGGGGAGTTTTTGGAGGATAACATTATTCATCCCACTTTCATTACTGAACACCCGCAGATAATGAGTCCATTGGCCAAGAATCATAGAGAGAAGGAGGGATTGACTGAGAGGTTTGAACTGTTTGTTTGCAAGAGAGAGGTGAGTGTGTGACCATGCTTGTCTGATTGTGTTGTTGATGCAATGGCGGTTTGGATATGACGAGATTGTAGATGCTGGCACCAGTCTGAGAACGCATAAATTTATGCGTCCTATGGCGATGCTCTTCTTAACTTACGCAATGTTTCTGATCCATGCTCGAGATTTCTGTGACCAATCTTTCACTTGCGGCATGCCTTGTATCTAATTGAATTTTCTTTGTCTCACCACCGTAGCTTGCAAATGCCTACACCGAGTTGAACAACCCAGTTATTCAATACCAACGCTTCCTTGAGCAAGCGATGCAAGGAAAGGAAGGAGATGACGAGGCGATGATCATGGACGATTCTTTCATTACTGCGTTAGAGCATGGTCTACCTCCTACGGGTGGTTGGGGTCTTGGAATCGATCGGCTTACGATGTTTTTGACAAATAAAAATAACATCAAGGAAGTGCTACTTTTCCCAGCAATGAAGCCTACTGATGAGCAACTTGCATTGGTGAATGCACACAAAAAGGCAAATAAGTGCACGGTGGCAGATGAAACAGGAGCAGCCGGCCGAACTCACTAGTTTGAGCCGTTGTCCGCATGAAAATGGATGGTTGACAGATCTCCCCAATCAAATCCACTATCTTCGTCTTGTGCCTACTATACTTTCGGAGAGTATGGGAATTATTATCCTGTAAAGTCACCGAACAGCTTATAGATCTTGCTGCCGATGTCCTTCGATTGATTCTCAAGTCCAGCTAATAACAATCTAGTCATGTATTCCATGTTCGTGATTTCACAGTACATTAATTCAGTGTCTAATGTTCGACTTGCTACGGAGGGAGATCTGTGTATTTTTCCTTCATGTATTGTCGAGGTGAACACCACCTGCCAGCACTTCCCATTATCGATGTCCCATCTCGTTCCTCAACTGACCAATATTCGCAATCTGCCGTCCAATGGCCATTGGCAACGTCTCTCCTTTGTACAACCCACCACACTGATCCTCTTGATTCAGATTATCTTCCGCTGCCAACATTTCCAACAAGAACTTCTTTCGATTGGCCGACACACTGACACGGATACTTTCCCGGCGTTGCAATAAGTCAACCATTTCGCTTAATTCATACTGAATGTCTTTTAACTGGGCCAATTTGGCGTTCAGCTCTCGATTCTCGTGGCATACTGCCTGATAATTGGCAAGCTGTGCATGTAAGTGTCGATTCTCGTTTTGAATTGTGAGGTAGTTCACGAGTTTTGCATGCAGTTGAGCATTCTCTGATTGTAATGTTTCAAATAATGATTGCGATAGGACACCTGCTTTACAATGTTTACTCATTCCCAACGAGTCATTCCCAACAGTGAGAGAGGGATGAAAGCTTTCATGATGACCTTCCAGTTGTAAGGAAATTCGGCTCTTTGACGATGTCAAAGAAGGAGGATTGGGCTTGAGTGCATTGCTACCTATTCTTTCTCCACACCCAATGTTATTCCTTTGATCTTCCCTCTCAAAATTGAAATCCAAACTCCGGGACGAACTAGGAGTATTAGGCCCAAAACGAAAGCCAGGCCCACGGCCGGAGGATCGAGGGGTTTTCATATCATGATACCGCGGACTTGCAACTGAACAGATGAGAGAATGGGGGGCATTAGATTGGCTACGAATGCTTCCGCGAGATCGAGCGGCCAATACTGATTGGTATGATCGCGGAGTTGCACCACGGTCACTATCGTGGTGACGCCGCGGAGTTGAAACCTCGTCACGTGCATCACACTTTGTACTAGAACTAGCATTGACTAATTCTAGACTATGCGAAGATTGCAGTTTTGATGGAGGGGTTCGACTTCGGTGTGAAATGGAGAAGGAACTCGGAGTTACGTTCCTTCGTACTTCAATGGTTGCAGATAGTAATGAATCTTCGACATTCCGCATCGTACTCAAGGCCTTGTGTCCACTGACATCATTTTTTGATCCATTGCTACCGCTTCCGACGCCACCACTACCGAAACCGCCGCCAACCTGCGGCCTCGTCAACGAACTATCCTCCATTTCAGAGAAAACCTTTTCCCAACCGTCGTAACTTGCCTCTCTACACAAGTCCAATGGAGTCATACCTTCACAATTTAACGCCGCGACACCCTCGATGTGCTCATCCAACAACATTTTGACTATTCCATCATCGCTAGGTCCCCACTGCGCAATGTAGTGCAATGGCAACATCCCAAGTGGATCAGCCTCTCGAACCGCTCGTGGAAACGACTCGATGAGTTGTTTAACTACAACTCTTGAGGCTCGATTCCCACATGCATAGTGCAGGGGATACATACCCGCATTGTCCTTTTGCGACACCGCTTCTGGGTAGGCCGTGATCAACTGAGATACAAAAATGGATGGGGGATTTCTTGCGCATGCTGAATGAAGTGGAAGAATTCTCCATAGAATTTTGCCGAGAATCATCTCATTCCTGTTATTACGACTAGATCCTTCCCTCTGGCTCAGTTCCGCAGCATCCCTTCGGACCACCCATGTTTTTGCCTCATTGGGATTTCGTCGACAAGCGTGTGATGCAGCTTCCCAATCACACTTTCCAATGGCCTCGTAGAGGGGTGTTACGTTGGTGTCAAAGTCTACTTCGGGCATGGTGCGGCTACAGTGAAGATGTGTGATAATATTATCTTATTACTCCTATTCCTACGAATCGTGCTCTATCATCGTCTCTAGAAGTGACATGAATTACATAAATCAAAGCGTACAAGGATTAATGGTAATGGTACCAGTTGTTGGTGTTGGCACGAAGTTTATTTCCTTGCTTCGGTGTGGCTGGCTCGGCCCTCGCCAATTTTAGGAGACTCACCCCTTCTTACTATCATCCTCATCATCACATCATATTAACATACTTAGGAGAAACGTATCTACCCTAATTGGCGAACCTTCACTTTTTGGCGCGACGCCTAAGATCTCTCCTCAACGTCACAACAACAACATCATGTACAACTGTCATCTTGACTGGTACAATAGAGTAGCGTCTACGATAGCGTCCATACCTTTAGAGGCGTCCATCCTCGACAACAACAACAACTAACAATTCCGTCAAATCATCACCCCACCTCGTCACTCGTCACCTTGCCCTTGCTCTCTCCCAACGAGTAGAGTAATAAATATAGATATCTAGCGGTTGGATGATAATGTACATCACCACCGCCACCGCCGTAACTGCTGCAATTTTAGCAGCCATCCCTCCGTTGGAAGCCTTTGCCCGACCGTCGTTCTCTCTGTCACGATATTCGTCAAGGTCAATATATGTTAATAATCATGAAGTGAAGTCGCTCCTTCCCTTGCGAGGAGGAGGTGCCGACTCACCCGCACGCGCTTGCAGCAGCTTAGCCATGGGCACTGACTTGGTCAATGAAATTGTAACCATTCCAACGAAACCCCATGAGGGAATGCGCCCGGGAACTTCTGGTTTACGCAAAAAAGTCGAAGTTTGGATGGGAACGCACTATGTGGAGAATTTCATTCAGAGTTTGATCGAGACTGCCGCTGATGCAAATGAAGGAAAGATGCTAGACACGTGAGCGCATCACATGAATTATTGGAATATTTTTCCCTTTTTACATAATATTATCATCACTCATACTCTCTTTGAATGCATTACGCGTCGTCAGCATCGTGGTTGCTGGCGATGGTCGTTTTTACAACAATGAAGCCATACAAACTATTGCCCGTGTGCTCGCCGCGAATGGAGTAAGCAATATTTGGATTCCTCAAAATGGGTAAGCAGTTCAAAACGAAGAGATCTTCTTCAACAAAATGTGGCACCATCTCTGACACCACTTCCAACTCAAACATGTTTCCAGCATCATGTCCACTCCTGCAGTTTCAGCTGTAATTCGCCGTCGCACCGCAGATGGCGGAGGAAATGACGGAGATGGAATAGCTCAAGGAGGAGTGGTGCTAACCGCGAGTCATAATCCAGGTGGTCCTGGTGAAGATTTTGGAATTAAATACAATGAAGGATTGGGCCAACCGGCAGGAGAGGAGTTTACTGAAGCTCTGTATCAAAAGACCTTGAAAATATCATCTTACAAAACCATCACAAACTCGCCAGATATTGATCTTACCGCATCTATTGGCACCGAGTATCAACTCACACCGACATCAAAAGTGACCATAATTGATCCGTTCCAAAATTATATCTCGGCGCTGAAATCTTGCTTTGACTTCGATCGGTTGCGAAAGTTTGGGTCCCAAAAGGGATTTTCCATTGTTTTTGATGGTATGCACGGGGCAGGAGGACCGTTTGCTCAGAAAGTGCTTGTCGAGGAGCTCGGATTATCACCTTCTTCACTCATGCGTTGCAATCCGCTTCCTGACTTCGGCGGTTGTCATCCTGATCCTAACCTTACATACGCGTCTGAATTAGTGAAAAAGATGGGTTTGTTGCCCGATGGCAGTGCGGACCCATCTCTTGACTCATCGACGCTCCCAACCCTCGGAGCTGCCAATGATGGAGATGGCGATCGGAACCTCATTGCAGGCGCCGGGTTCTTTGTCACTCCATCCGATAGCATGGCTCTTATATGTGATAATTGGGAATCAATTCCACAATTTGCATCCCGTGGTGGACTTAATGGAGTGGCTCGATCCATGCCTTCTTCAGCGGCATTGGACGTTGTTGCGAAGGCACGAAACATACCCTGCTTTGTCACACCTACTGGTTGGAAGTTCTTTGGGAACCTAATGTCTTCGAAAGAAAGCTTCAATGGGAAAGACTACGCGCCCTTTCTTTGTGGCGAGGAATCTTTTGGAACCGGATCAGACCATATTCGTGAGAAGGGTAAGCGTCAATCTCAAGAATTGGTACCGACTTGGTGTTGGCTTCATTATTCTCAACATTATTGTGACCGATTTTATCACCACAAACAGATGGTTTATGGGCGGTGTTGGCATGGATGTCGATTTTGAGCAAGGCCAACGAAAGTGTTAGCGATGGAGAAGCATTGGTGGGTGTGAAAGATATTGTCAATCGTCATTGGGCCAAGTATGGACGTCACTTCTACTGTCGATATGATTACGAAGGTGTGGACTCCGAGTCTGCTAACAACGTCATGAATGCCATCAGGGAAAACTTTGTCAATGGTGATGTATCGTCGATTGCTGCGAGTGATTCAGGCATCAAACTAGTGGGAGCTGTTGAGTTCAGGTATGGAAGCCCAATTCGATTTGCTTGTAAATGATGCGTTTCATGTCTTATTCTTTTCTCTACCCGTTTGATACCGAAACACAGCTACACTGATCCTGTTGACGGTTCTCAAACATCGAAACAAGGGCTTATCCTCAATTTCCAACTCCCATCCGGCGATCCAGCCAGGGTAGTGTTCCGTCTCAGTGGCACTGGATCCGCTGGAGCAACAATCCGCATGTATCTCGAACAATACGAGAAAGATTCATCAAAACACGGTACATCAGCTCCCGTGGCGTTGAAAGATCTAGCTGAAGAAGCATTACGGTTGGTTAAAATGAAGGAATCGACTGGTAGGGATGCGCCGACTGTGATCACGTAATGCAGCCCGAACTAGCTATTTAATTGCTGCTACAAGAATTCAACATTACTCTGAAGCTGCACTACAGCTCTTGCCTAACGTTATCATCTTATCGACGGGCAGGGGTAGATGATCTCGGTCCACCCCCTTGCAGACAAATATCTCTCTATCCCATCAACGTGCGCCATTCCCACTACAGCGACAGTGTTTCGAGTGTTACCGCCTGTAAGATTCATTCCCAACTCGTCAAGTCCACGACCCATGTATTCATCGCGCTCCGCTACCATCGCTTCGTAGATCTCTGGGGCGGTTTTCTGTAGCGCAGCCATGATATTTCTAACATTTTCTTTGGCCTTCATTGTTTCAACAAATGCATTGAAGTCCTGTTTACTTATTGACACGTCATCCATGCCCATGCTGGTTACGCTCATGCTGTTGCCATTGACGTTACCACTTACACCATTGGAGGAAGGTTGCTTCAACTGGCTCTTCATTCCCTCCGGCAGTAACGCTTCCATACTTTTCTCTACTTCAGAATCTGCAGATAGTAACTTACGAATATCCGTCTTGGCGATTGCCCTAGTCAAACGCTGAAGTGTTACCTCCACATCGCGGTCGCCAAGAACGATGGTTGCACCGATGGCAAGGCCTTCTCGTACAGACATTGCAAACTCATCTCCCGCCTTGAATCCTTCACTCTCTAGTTTGCTGTACATTGACTTGACTGAATTTCCCACGACTTTGGACCCAGCATTAACGAGTTTAGATTGGACATCAAACGGATTAGACGTACTGGGACTTTTTGATGCAACGTCAGGTGTGGACGTGATGACACTCGAAGTTGTTGTCGATGATGGTGATGTTTGGTTACTTTCCTCGACAGGATAAACCCCAGTGCTCTTGGAACCATCAATATTGCTGTTAGGATTTCCAATTCCATTACTGCCTCTCACAGCTCCAGGAATCGCCCGTGCTACCCGTTTCGCATCCAGCTCTACAAACACCACATTCGGCTTTAATTCTCTTACCATTTTGCCAGCCAGTTCAGCAGAGCTAGACGAAATATGAGCTGTTCCCAAAATATGTACTGTCTGCATTGAATCATCATAAGTTTTCACCCAGGTGGACACGGATGGGTCACACAGTGTGTTCGACACAACGACTTGGCCAGACTTAATTCTTGGAGCAACTTCCAGGGCAGCACTTGCAATGGATGACTTGAACCACAAAGTTGCTGCTCCACCCAGGACCGCCGAGTGAACTGCTTCACGTCGAGTGATGCCATAATCATTATTCGGTCCAACAACTGCGTGCAGCGTCCTTGAAGTCGATACTGCATATCGAGACCGTGTGTGTAGCCGCAAGGGTGACACACATCGTTCATGGAACGCCGTACAAATCGAGGAATACCAAAGAAGCTGAAGAATCAATCGGAGGAGGGCCGGCAGGGAGGCCATAATTGAATCGGAGCACTGAGTACCGAGATGACCGTATTATCTGTCACTATTGTAGTTTGCTCTCTACCATAGTTTGTTGTTGTTGCTGCTTGTTGTTGTCGGCAGCGGAGGCTCGCGGCGGGGCCAGGATTTAGGATTTGGGTCGGGTGGATTTCCTGGACCCTGGAGATGGGAAGACGAAGACGGAAGTAGTAGTGGTGCTTCTGGCGAAAGACTCGACTCATTTATTCATTCCACGTGGAGTCGACCCTCGTTGCTGCTTGCTTGTAGCTGCTTGTAAGTATGGTAGATAGTAGATAGTGAGGAAAGTACAAAAGATGATGATGTTGTTCATAATATTATCACCAGATATTATTTAGGTATGGAATAATCGAAAGATCAGGTGGTCGTAGTGGCGAGCAACATTATTTAATTTCAAGCTAGCACTTCAAGTCTCATTATTTGCCTCCTTATTCCGAGTATTCACGACGCCATCACCATCGCAATACGATTCTCTTGTATCACCACCCCGAAAATAATCACAATCGACAATATACCTTAGCAGNTAGTGGCGAGCAACATTATTTAATTTCAAGCTAGCACTTCAAGTCTCATTATTTGCCTCCTTATTCCGAGTATTAACGACGCCATCACTATTGCAATACGATTCTCTTGTATCACCACCCCGAAAATAATCGCAATCGACAATATACCTTAGTAGCTGCAATGTAAGACGACGCTCCCTCTCTTTGTCTCGCTGCAGCAACTTATGCAATAGGCTCGTACTGGAAATAACTTTCTCTCCACCGAAACATCTCTTCCCGTGACCAGGCACCGCAAGTCCCAACATTTTCAGTTCTTCCTCGTAACGATTCTTCGCCTTACTCTTATCACTCTGCGATGATATCTTTTGATTCGGTCGCTGTTGTGGTGAATTACCAAGTACTTCGTTGGAGTGAAGGAATTTGCACGAGTCTCCATGACGGCATTTTCCGCGTTGGTAGTACTTGCAAATTCTCTTTTTTGGGTTTGATTGACCGGTCTCTACAGCCGCAGTACTCGTCGTTACACTTTCATTCTCCAATGGTGGTCCGGCATGATCGGTTGCTGTTTTACTTTTCGACTCTGAGTTTCCTTCCTCTGACGATGAAGAATCATATCCGTCCAAAAGAGACGACAGCCGACTGGTCCCTGCCTCATTATTGACACCGGTACCTCCAACCAAGTCTTTCGAATCAACATCAGATTGCACTTTCTGATCTACATTTCTTTCATTCGCGTCATGTCTAGATCTCTTGCATCCAGCTGAAGCTTCCGATACCACTCCTCCTCCTCCTCCTCCTCCTCCTCCTCCATTGTTTCTATGAGAGCCATCCCGCCTAGGGAAGCGTCTCTTACGCTCATCAATCCACTTTTGTATATCATCCGGATGATTTCCAACACATATTTTGAATTTTTGTGGACGCAATCCTGGACCAGAGATTGTAATCGTCTTGAGTCCACGCCCGCTGTACTTTTGCACCATTTTGTCGTTAATTTTCTTTGGCTGATCATTGCTGATGTTGTTTTTGGTTGGAGAAGGAAGAGAGCGCCGAGAAGATTCCCTCTTGTCAAATTTGTTGGGTCCTTTGAAAGGAGAATTTTTGTCTACTATTACTTGCTGAGTAATGTTTGAACGTGGCGGTGGTGGTGGCGGTGGCGGCGGCTGATGCGTTTGAGCGTATGAGCCTTGACTGTAGTAAGGGGTTTGTTGATAATATTGAGCCTGATAGTTAGGGTGACTCGGCTGATAATACTGATACTGCGAGGAGTAGGAATATGAGCTTGCCGGGTTAAGCTGTTAATGGTGGAAGAAGGCCATTATTGGCATGGGTTCCTTGACTCGGTGCTCCGTAGAGATACGGCGGCGGCGGCGGCGGAGGGGGGAATCCATGATTATTTGTATTCGATGTCATGATGTTCAACTTTATTTTGCGTTCTGTTGGTTTTGTTTGTGCAACTTCCGACGAGGACGAGACGAGGAAGGAGCGAATTTTTCACTCCTTTTTGGCGAGATTTTCTACATTAGTTGTGTAGGAATTCGCTCCAAAAAGGAGCCAATTTTTCACTGAAAATTTCACTCCTTTTTGGCGAGTGTTTCTACATATGTTGTGTAGGAATTCGTTCCAAAAAGGAGCCAATTTTTCACTCTATTTTTTTCGCTCGCCCCCCCAGCTGCCTAGCTCTAGCTAGCTCTAGCTAGCTCTACACAGAGAGTGTCAAGCCGTACGATACAACATCATCTCTACCTAGTATGGTAGATACTCGATTCTCTTCCTCCTCAATCTCAACCAATAAACAATCCTCCATCTACTACTACTATCACTATCATTCCCTCCCCCCGGCAATGCCACTGCCACTGCCACCGCCACCCACAACCACAATCTGCCGTAGTACCCCTCTTGATCTTGATTGAATTGTATCGAGATCTAGAAAGCCGCAGTTTCCGTCTCAAAGCGTAGTACAAATTTGTCGTCCATCTTCAGCTTAACTCCATCACGATGCACTAAACTTTTCTATTGACATCGATCATGATAGTTTCCCGAACTCTATTGCGTTTGAACCCACCAAGGACATTGACCAACAACCACGGCGGGTCTTGCTATTTAATTAGGTCTATGTCATCATTCAATGGGCTGTACAATAATGGTAGCACACAAGCATTATTGATGAACAAGAGAAAATCTGTCCCTGCGGAGGAAGTTAAAGAAGTGAAAAGTGGAACGAGAGAACATAGCAATCCAGGAAATTTTATGGAAGGAGAAGTGAGTTGTCTCGTCGCGGCTCATCTCATCTGCACCTGCGGGATTATTATTTACACAATTTTCTTTCTTCTTATTATGTGTTGGTGCAGATACTGGACTATGCAATCGATCTCAGAACTCAATCACGTCCAGGCAAGGATATAGCATCCCCATACGAAATTACTCTTACCGAATCACTTCACGAATTTTGGCTATCTTCATTTCACTCACAAGATCGAATACACACCTCAACGCCATTCGCACGTGCACTTGGCCTCCAAGATCGAGTGATGCCGTTTAGTCTAGTGCTGTGAGTACGAGTACTGATCTGATGCATTTTTTGCTCGATCAATTATCATCTCACGAACAACAACATGACGTCTGGGCATAGCTTTCTGANTTAGTGAATCAACGTGGCAGACTTTGTCTGTCTGCTGATAAGCGGCTACTCTTTGAATTTCCTGTTCCCGAGTCAACGATCGTTATCCCCCCTGCCGAATCGGAAGCTTCGCAGCTATTTCGCGATCATTTACTTTCAAAAGCTCAAATTCTCCAGGGACTGGGAAGTAACTCACACACACCCCTGCGTGCAGGAATGTTGATTCTGCATACGCTTGCCCGATCAATTACTTTTGCGCAATCGCAGCAACTGGCATCATTAGCGAGATTGACTCATGAGCGACATTTTGACGTCAGAAAATTTGATGTAAAGACTGAGATATACGTACCTGCGGGGCTGGTGCTTGGATTAACTCTATCAGCAACAAATCGTGACTTCCATGAGTCGCTTCATGAGGAAATCGTCAATGTTAGCTACATCCATCACTTGCACCCCGATGATGTGGTTGGTGCCTTTTCCTACATTGTCGATGTTGATGAAAATTTACCAGGTGAAATGGAATGCATATCAGTACGAACGATTGGTGTGAAGAACATGTCGCTGGAGGGAAATAAGTTCCCGATGGAGTTATTGCTGACGGAAAAGACGTACACGAAAAGCATTGATGGAATATGCAGGGTTCTCTGTCCGAAACTAA
>JALLAX010000411.1:0-11799 GCA_036939555.1 Discostella stelligeroides
TGCCACTCGGTACCATGGCAGAGTGGTGAGGAGATTGCTGTTGTTGTTGTTGTTGTTGCCTTCACAATATTTTTCGATTGCAGAAAGTTTGACAGTAGTGCCGTGGGAGCATTGCGGTAATCCAGTCGGCTGTCGTCGGATCCGTTTCCTTTCTCGGATGATGTTGCAGCAATCGAAGAGATGATGATGGGCAGTTTCTTTGCTCGCCACGCGACTGGTCGATCGGCTTGTAACGAGAAAGCAAGCGACGATAAAAAAGGATTATTGATGGTACTGATGATAAAGCAGACGATAATATGCCTGGGGCTCATTCTTGCCGGGCACTGAATAAATCTGCTCAGAAACACGATAGAGACAAGCCTAAGTATCTCTCTCTCCCTCTCTCTAGCGCTCTGGAGAGAGGGCTGTGAGAGGGGCGGCTCTATCGTGCTCCGATGCAGAACAAGACTTTGGACTAAGCGCGTTTTTGCGGCTGGTATCTACTACTACTACGGTTCGTACAATATTTTTGCAGAAGCAGGGGTGTGAGTGATGGCCGGAAATGATGTGTTGATAATGATGTTGTTCACCCACCGGAAATGTGGCGGGAAGCGGGAACGATTGGCCATGCATGGTGGAAAAGTCATCGAAAAAGGTCATGGATCATGGGGTTCGATCCCAACTCGTGACTGTCCCAATCAAGCTGAGCGGCTACATTAAGCGATATTTCTCACAGCACATATCATTCAAGTATCGCTGATTTGCATTCACGAGGTTCGGCCGGGAAACAGCATGCCCAGCTTGACACAGCCCATGGTCAACTTCACCCTCCTCCGCAATCGTATCTACGATGAATCAACGATTCCCCCCCACCCACCAGGAAACGATGGTACCACCGGTCATGATGATTGCCGATATCATAATACATTGGATTATTCCATCAACATTATTGTCACTAAACAATTTATTGCGAGAGCGACAACATTATATTCATCACGATGAATCGCCACCTTCTGCTAGTATCAATATCAACCATCATCTTTGCGGCAACGACCACCGTCGACCATTATGCCCATGCTGCGACACCGTCTCCAACCCGGAAACCAACGGCTCAACCAACCGCGAAGCCATCGATGCCGACAGTCGGCATCATGCAATTCCAGTATGTGCCCGCATCACAACTTGTTTCCAACTTGATATCGACTTCTGGCGACATTGAGATTCAGCGGATTGTTTCATCCTCCCACATTGAGCAATGTGCTGCGCTTTACACACGAGGATATCAATTGGGCACTCTCTTCAAAAAGGGACCTGATAATGAACTGTTGAAAGATGCCAGCGGGAATTACATCCCCACCGATCCTCCCGTGCCATTGATACCCGATCAAGGCATCATTTTGTCGAGCGGGAAGCCTGCCGATCTCAATTGGAACAATGCCGATGACCAAACCACCGCATTTACCTCCGCGGGAGGCGATGTCGACTTAAAGAGGAGTGTCGATGAATCCAACGGCAAGAACAACGCAGTTTTCGATGCGTGCATGTTGCAGTTCCAATTCCGATGCACATCCGACGCATATGTACCGGTAGCATCCTTCCGCTATTCCTTTGGCTCGGAAGAATACTATGAATACGTCGACTCGGCATTTAACGACGTCTTTGGCTTTTACTTAAATGGCGTCAATATTGCTCGACTTCCTAGCACGGACACCAATTCATCCATTGTTAGCATCAACAACGTCAATTATAAGAATAACAAGCGATACTTTCACGGGAACGATCCTGGTACCGGCTGGGAAGAGGATGCACCCGACGCTCCAGACATGGGCGTGGTGTACCCAACAATTGAGGCGGATGGTTTCACGGATACACTCACGGCGTATGGAGAGCCGTTCAGCAACTCAAGTATGTGGAATACAATTAAGTTGGCCGTGGGAGATGTCGGAGATAGATTGTTAGATTCGTGGGTTGTTTTGGAGAAGGCAAGCTTCACATGTGTAGACATTACTGATGCTCCTAGTATTAGTATGAGTCCTTCATTCGGTACGTGATCGTGAACAAGCAGTACATTATCTTTCTTAATTAAATCGCAACAATGAGGTCGCGCACTCACATAACGTCATAATTACCTCTCTGCATTTTTACTTACACCTCCTGCCGACAGCCCCGTCAGACCAGCCAAGTTTGTCCTTTGCACCATCTGAATATCCAACTGCCAAACCAACACGTGTCCCGACTAGCCGACCGACTGCCGTTCCGACGCGTATTCCGACAAGCGTTCCAACTTCCATTCCAACGAGTGTTCCCACCCAGAAGCCCACCACAAGCAGTCCATCATCTGTACCCACCTCGGTACCGACACGCATTCCGACCAGCTCTCCAACTTCCACTCCCACGAGAGCTCCGACCCAAATGCCCACTACAAGCAGTCCATCATCTGTACCCTCATCAGTACCGACGCGCATTCCAACAAGTGTTCCAACTTCCACTCCCACGAGAGCTCCGACCCAAATGCCCACTACAAGCAGTCCATCATCTGTACCCTCATCAGTACCAACGCGTATTCCGACCAGCGTTCCAACTTCCACTCCCACGAGTGTTCCAACCCAGAAGCCCACTACAAGCACTCCATCGTTGTCACCCACTTCAGTACCGACGCGTATTCCTACTAGCGTTCCAACTTCCACTCCCACGAGTGTTCCAACCCAGAAGCCCACCACAAGCACTCCATCGTCGGCACCCACTTCAGTACCGACGCGAAATCCAACAAGCGTTCCTACTTCGTCCCCGACAAGATTACCGACTTCACTCCCCAGTTCCAGTCCAACGGGCAGTCCAACGAACAAGCCAACTACTAATCAGCCTACTTCCATCCCATCTAGTGTCCCCACAACAGTACCCACTAGTAGCCCGACAAAGTTATCGGGTATTGGCCCCAACACTGTGTTCAATGATTTGGACAAGGATGGAAACCAAGATGATGGGGAAGATCCATTGGTCGGTGTGGTTGTCACATTGGTTTGCAACGGCAAGGAGGTAGCTGTCCAAACAACTGGTGAAGATGGTTCCTACGAGTTCGCAGATGTTCTCCCTGGTACATGCCATATCAAAGTTACTCCGGAAATCGGTGGGAACAACAACTATGTCTTCTCGCCTATTGTTCCTGATGGAAATCAGATTTTCCCGAATGGTACTTCCCCCTCGATAAATGTGGGATACAACTCAAACCTTAACGGCTGGGATGTTGGCATGTACCTGCCTCCTGCAACCATTGGACCCAATCAAGTGTTTCACGACACAGATGGCGATGGTCAGCGTGATGTCAATGAACCAGTCATGGTTAATGTCACTGTGGAATTGTATTGCTATCAAGAGGACGGCACCGCAGTACTGGTTGGCACCACTGTTACTGATGGTAACGGAAAATATCTCATCAACGATGTCCTTCCTGGATCATGTTTCATCGATGTTACTCCTCCAGTGAATGATAAGTATGTCTTCTCACCTATTGTTCCTAATGGGAATCAGATTTACCCCAATGGTACTTCTCCGGTGGCCAATATCAATTGGAATGATGTTGTGAAAGATTGGAACGTTGGAATGTACAAGCCTGCTAGCATCGGTGACAAGGTATGGGAAGATTTGAATGGAAACGGTGTTCAGGACGTTGGCGAGCAGGGGATGGTTGGTGTATTGGTTACACTTGTCAACAAGAATGGTGTCACTGTGGCAACGACAAGTACCGATGCGAACGGTAGCTACGGGTTCAAGAACCTAATACCAGGGGACTACGCTGTGAAATTCGAGTTGCCTCCTGACTATGAGTTTTCTCCTGAATCAATTGTAGAGACTCAATCTTCATCCTCCAATGTGGGAATCACCTCGATTCAATCATTGGCCTCGGGTGTTAGCGACACCTCTTTCGACGTGGGTATGTACGTCCCTGTCGAGGTTGGTGGTGTTGTCTTCGAGGACAAGAATGCTAACGGTATCCAAGACGAGGGCGAGAACACACTTGCTGGAGCTGTGATCACCGTCACGAATACCAACACGGGTGTAGCAGTGGTGGCTATCTCGAGTTCGACCAAAGGTCCTAACTATGGAAAGTACCTTTTGAACTTGCCTCCAGGAGAGTATACCGCTGCAATCATGCCGCCGTATCCTGACTATTTGTTGAGTCCTCTTTCCAATCCAAGTATCGCCAATGGAAATGATTTTGATCCGAAGACTTCAGCCACGCTACCTGTGCAACTTACCAGTGGTCAGTCCGGTGCAGGATCATTCGACGCAGGGTTTTACTCACCTGTAGCGGTTGAAGGTATTGTTTGGGACGATGTCAATGCGAACGGGATCCGTGATGCTGGAGAAGGAGGCTACACTGGTCCTGTTACAATCAATCTCTATTCTTCTAACTCTACTGCTCCTTCCAAGGCCACAAAAATCAACGCTCAAAATGGCTCATTCAAGTTGGATAATGTAACCCCTGGAGTTTATGAGGTTGAGTTTGTTCTGCAAAGTGGAACTGGCGTGTCGTTCACTCTCCAGAATGTTGGTAATGATGATTCTAAGGATAGCGATGTGAATCCCAGCACAGGTCGCGTTTCCTTAACGGTTGTTTCTAGTCAGGACATCACTAACATCAGTGCCGGTGTGACTACCTTACCTACCATTGGTCCTAATCAAGTATTTGAAGACGATGATGGTGACGGTGTGTTTGACAAAGGAGAAAAGGGACTTCCAAATGTTGGCGTTACCCTGTATGATCCATCGGGCAACGTTGTTGCATTTACAGTCACAAATGGATCGGGCACGTATTCATTCGCGAACCTTCAGCCCGGTAATTATTACATTGCCGTAAATAAGGACCCAAACTTCGAGTGGAGTCCAGTCGTCAATGGCGGTAATCAAATATCGCCCGTCACAAATGCTGCATATGGGAATAAGTCTCCGACTGTGAGCCTGGGACCAGGCGACAACGACCGCACCCTATTAGTTGGCATGTACGAACCTGTCACCGTGGGTAACAAGGTCTGGAATGATATGAATGGCGATGGAGTGCAGCAGAAAAGCGAACCAGGAATGCTTGATGTTACCGCAATGCTTTTTAATGGGGGAGGCGTCAAGATCAATACCACCAAGACGGATGCAGACGGATACTACCTCTTCTCGGGAATCAAGCCTGGTAACTACTCTGTCAAATTCCTCCTCCCTGATAATTTTGTGTTCACGGTTCAAGCGAAGAACTCTGTCGTCATTGTAGATCCCTCTCATCCAGACAATAGCTTCCATTACAATGATGTCACATCTGATGCTGATAAGAAGACTGGTCAGACTCCTATCAAGACCCTCAAGAGTGGCGAAGAAAATTATTCGTTCGATGCTGGCATGTTCATTCCCATTACTGTCAATGGTACCACATGGCATGATCTGGACGCAGATGGTATTGAGGAAGAGAACGAGCCCGGTCTCACCGGTGTTGAAGTCACTCTTTATGATCGTGATGGGGATGAGGTAAAGAAAACTACCTCGGGTTCTGATGGTGTGTGGGTATTCAACGAAATGCCTCCGGGTACTTACCATGTCAAAATTACACCACCAAAGGATAACTCAGGTAATACTTTCCAACTAAGTCCGAAGCCTGTCAACCAGACTGCCGGTGCAGATTTTGACCCGAAAACTTGGATGACAACACCCACGTCATTCAAAAGTGGATCATCCTCGGATGGATTATTCGATGCTGGATTATACGTACCCGCAAGCATTGGGGACAAAATCTGGTTTGACGACACACCCAACGGTGTCCAAGATGGTGATGAGAAACCATTTGACCAGCCAGTTACTATCAAGCTTTATGACTCACTGGGTTATCTTGTCAATCAAACCACGTCGACCAAAGAGGGAACATATCAATTCACAAATGTCCGACCAGGAACTTACTCACTGGAGTTCATCCTTCCCAACGAAGACTACAAATTTACTTTGCTAAATGCGGGTAATGACACATCAATTGACAGTGATGTCAGCCCAACAACGGGCAAGGCAACCGCCACTGTCACTTCTGGCGAGAAAAAGACTGACCTTGACGCTGGTGTGATGGACTATGGGCCATACTACCCTGATTGGAGGACTGACATCCAGGTTTGTACCAATGATGGGTTCGACCCTACATGGTTAGAAATACAGAAAGAGAATTATCTGTACAGGAACAAGGAGGAATGCTGTAAAAACCATTTCTGGTAAGTTCTCTTGGAGTCTTGGCTTGCTCTCATTTATATCTGAAACGTGCGCTCATTCATTTTGTCAAATTTCCATCACTCTCCTCGCAGGTGGCGTATGACACAATGCATGGCTAATGAAGAGTTTAAGTTCTATCAAAATGGGGAGATTTGTGACTCCAAAATCCACTTTGAGGATTGGGAGTCTAATTCTCCTGCTGCGTGGACTGACACTACACAGTTCGACACTGTGGAGGAATGCTGCGCTAATGAATTTTGGTTCGATTACGATGGATGTGTTAATCGAAGCCCTGTCACCTTCAAGTTTGAATTCTGTGTGGACATCAAGGGATTAATTGATCCACCAGACTGTCAAAGCGCGGACATTTATGCAAACGTGCTTGAAGATTCGATCAATTCTGGTGGATTAGCTGCAGGACTGAATAGCACAAGCGAAGATACTTCTGTCGATGCAAACATCACCAAAATTGGAGATGTTACGCTGACCAAGGTCGATGGGTCGACCGTGTGCGGGGGATCAATCACGGGCGGTTTCATAAATAACAAAACCGGGACCGTGCCTGATATTCAAGCAGCTGCGAACAATGTCCCAAAAGTTTGTGGAGTTATCACCGTCAAGGAACAAGACTGCAAAGAAGAAGCATGTCTTAATGCACACTACCAAAATATTGCCAACGCTTTGAGTCAATTTACGAATAGTGGAAACCTGACTTTGACAATCAATCGTCTTGCCACAACAAGACTCCCTCCAGTTCCAGAGCTTCTATCTGTTACTGCTACTCCATCCTCGATGAATACCAAGAATCTGCTGTTACCCGCCACAGTGACTGGAGATCTCGAACTTGGATACTATCATGGCAGTGACTTGGGGACTTGCATGGAGAAGGCCGTATTTCTGCCGTATGATGAGAAGTATGAAAAGCTAATAGATTGTTGCACAGCCCACTTCCAATGGGACTTAGACGGCTGCTGTGCCAAGGGTGGTGGATGTTAGGAATGTACATAAAAATGATTTTCACCACGTTTTGTCCTCGCTAGTGTAGATGAATATATCATAAGCATGTATGACATTCAGCCAAATAATTCATCTGCATATTTTTTACATTACATAGTTCGTACATCGTGCATGATTCTCTCATGACACACATGAGACAATAAGATGCAGGAAATTCCATCTCATCTGATCAGCTGATAACAAGTACAGAGAACAATCCCAATAACCCTATTTCTTCCCCATTCTTTTCTGGTGGTTGTAAATCCCTCTAACATTATCTACTACCGCTACCTCCTTCACTATGCATATTTTACGATTCTTCATTAGCCGCCTGCTCGCTTTGCTGCAAATAAATCGAATACAGCGTTCGTGTTAGAAATTACTTCATTTTCATTTGTCAAGCCATAAAACATGCCATCATTATATCCTGTGTAAATGTCAAAGTACTTCATCAATTGTGAAGCTAGATCAAAGCATCCATTAGCATGGAGCCAATGATCTGCGTATTCAAACTTCATCACATCAATTATTCCTGCCACCTCCCCCATTCCTTCCACTATACTACACTCAAAACCTTGAGCATCCATTTTCATCAATCCTATTTTTACCTCCTTTGCTTCCAAGATGGAATCTAACCTTTCAACATGCACAGTAAATTGATTATTCTCTTCAAAGATTTGATCAGGGNGCTTCCAAGATGGAATCTAACCTTTCAACATGCACAGTAAATTGATTATTCTCTTCAAAGATTTGATCAGGGGAATCACGGATTATCTGACCAATGACTGAATTAAAAAAAAGGCATTTTACTGACATGAGTACCAATTTTTTGCGCCATGTTCATGTGGTATTGATCAATCGAGCTTGATGTATTTACCTGAATTACCCATATTGCCACTTGCACTGTAAATAGTTGACGTATCGCTTGCATTCCCCAGTCCCACGGGGAAAAGGGCGAGGCGATTTCGGTATGCTTCACCGAGGAGTGATACCGTTTTCTTGATGTTGTAAAGATTCATCGGATGGGGTTCAAAAGCAACGATGCTCGCATTAGTGCTCAATAGCATCTCCATCAAACAGCTCCCAATATTTGCACCAATTTCAACATAAACAAGCGAATCATCATGGATACTGTGTCCACCATTATTCCAAATCACTGGTAGAATATCACAATCTGGCCATCTATTATTTATCTTGATTGAATTTGACACCACATCATTATCATGTACGCACATGGGTGCACTCTCCCCAGATGAGAACGACTGATAATTCGTCCATGTNCACCACATCATTATCATGTACGCACATGGGTGCACTCTCCCCAGATGAGAACGACCGATAATTCGTCTATGTACAGGTTAATTTGGATTCCTCATCGGCAGAGAAGGATGTTGCCAATCAATGACCTTCCAGGAGAGGTTATTGCTCTCCCCCTCGAGTCGATGGAAGATGGACCTGCTTTGCAAATCAACCGCTGCCTCAGACGTTTTGATGTGAGGGGAATCTATAATGTGCAAGCTGTTAATAATGTTGCAGTAGCGCGCAAATACAAAGACTGCAGTGGTGAGGCCGATGATAATGCAGAATTTTGAATTGATACTGCTAGTTGTTGGTTGGATCTTTTTTGCCATGCCCATGGTCAATGTCATGGTTTTTTCCGTAAAGTAAAAGGAAAAGTAAAGGAAAATAATGGTCTCGTTGTTGGTTTTGGTTTTGGTTTTGGTTGTCGTCGGTCGTCTCTGCTCCTTCTGGCCCCCTCCCGCCTTAATTAGGACCTACTACCAAGTATTTAGGACTTACAAAAGTACCACTATCGTGCGTCGAAGAACAAGAATGACCAATAATGACCAATGACCAACCACCCCCCGCCCCAGGATGGAGAATCCACCGCCAGAAACAGCCCCTGCCGCCCCATCACATTCACGAGCTCAACCACTGTCTGACATTCATAATATTATTATGACGCTTCTTCCTCTCGTACTTACTCGTCGCAATCGTGCGGACGTGAAGAGTGACACTCTTTTGAATCACTCATCCATCTCTTTTTCTAGCTCTAGCTCAGCTCTAACTCAATCTCTCTAGCTCCGGCTCTACAGCTACAGCTCGCTCAAGTAGTGTGCCTTCGTCTCAGCCGCATCATCATTCCCATCTTTCATGTGCGGGTGCGGATACCACAGAAGATAGTAGAAATTCATATATGATCATGCTCAGCAACAACCCCTACATTCTATCTAGCCTGGTGGCGGCAATTGTTGTCCACCGTCATGCACATGCCTCAGTGCAATACCTGAACAATAATTTGCCCACCGCTACGCAAAAGCCAAAACCAACCGCAATGCCAACCGCGAAGCCCACGCATCCATCCGTCGATCTCATGCAGTTTCAGTCCACAACTGCATCACAACTTATTACAAACTTCATATCACAAACTGGCGACGTTGAGATACGACAGATTGCATCATCCTCCCACATTGAACAATGTGCTGCGCTTTATACCCAAGGACATAAATTGGGCACGCTGTTCGAGAAGGGACCCAATAACGAGCTCTTAAAGGATTCTAGCGGGAATTACATCCCCACCAATCCTCCCGTACCATTGATTCCCGATGAAGGCATCATTTTGTCGAGCGGGAACTCGGAAGATTTCTACTGCAAAGATTCAGATGGAATGGCTGTCAAATACAACGCTGGGGGAGGAGATGCCGATTTGAAGAAGAGCGTCGATGAATCCAATGGCTTGAATAATACAATTTTGGACGCATGTGTCTTGCAATTCCAATTCCGATGCACATCCGACGCATATTATGAACCCGTAGTCTCCTTCCGCTATTCCTTTGGCTCGGAAGAATATTACGAGTATGCCAACTCGGCATTTAATGACGTCTTCGGCTTGTATTTGAATGGCGTTAACATTGCCCGACTCCCTACTACCAACACCGCGTCAGATATTGTTAGCATTAATAATGTCAACTTCCTTTACAACAAGGATTATTTTCACGGAAACGATCCTGGTTTGGGATGGGAACAACAGCAGTCAGTTGGTGGCGTGAACGCTCCCAAGGTGGAGATGATTTATCCAAATATTGAGGCGGATGGTTTCACGGATACACTCACTGCTTACGGTGTACCGTATAGCAATTCAAGTATGTGGAATACACTCAAATTGGCTGTGGGTGATGTCGGAGATAGACTATTAGATTCGTGGGTGATTCTCGAGAAGGGCAGTTTTGCTTGTGTGGACAAAGCAGCTGCAGCGAGTAGCTTGTGTCCTGATGCTGGCGGTAAGTATTTGCGTTGTATGTGATGGGAAAGAAACGAGTGTTTGATTTTGACGGTAGAGGGTGGCTATCTCTCTCTCTCTCGATTCCAGAACAGAAATCATCGTCTCAGCACTCATGTTTTCCATCTTTCCTCGTTCCCTCAACTATTTTTCAGATGAGCCATGTTTCATCATGACGAAGGCGGAACCGACAGCAGCATCATCAGAAACCGCTGGGAAGATTATATCATCTAATGCCAGCATCGAGAAAAACGGGAGAAGTAGTGGGAGTATGAACGGAGCCACAATTCAATCTCCGGATCAATCGCCCTATACTATTTCGACTAGCGAGCGACCCACTATTATGGAGACTTTCAGGCCATCAGCTTCCCCGACAACGGCGAGTCCAACAAACTCAGATATCGTCCAAGACTGCGAGTTCATTCACTTTGACTCTAATCTTCCAGTGACAGTTACGTCCAGGAACGTCATGAATGCATTGAACTTGAAATGTATCCAGATTGTGGTTTCAAATCAGTATGATTCCGTGGGAGACATTCGTGGCATCTTTTTCAATCTTAATAGCGGCTTTGATGCATCAAGAATTGGAAGCATGTCAATCAAGATAAAATCCTGGATTGAAAATGGCAGCGCCACCTCGGTTGATAGATCTGGCAGTGAAACTGTCTATCAATGTAATTCAGGAGGAGTGTTCAGTCAACTGCAAGGAGATGTGAATATGAATGGTGACAGCGGCGAAAGTTACGTCTGCGGCGTTGAGGTAAGTACTAAGTTTGTGTGATCGACTAGAGGAAAACATTGCAGCATGAGATCCGCTACTGTTATTAAATCATATCCTACTCTTGCCTTTTAGGTGGGAACTCAGGGAAGAGGAAGGGATGATGTCAAATCCGTCACATTGGAGGCGTGCAACACAGAAATAAACATGATAACGAACTATCTTGGCGGCGACTTTGGTATCCGAGAGACTAGTGTTGGCGATCAACGCAATGATAGCGTCAAAATCAACATGATTATTGAGAGAGACTGTAACCCCAAAACTACTGGCCCAACAGCTGCGCCAACAATGCCCCAAACATTGAAACCGACAACGTCAATTCCAACCAAGAGTTTAAGCCCAACAAATATTCCCTCAAGTAATAATCCAACTCGATCCCCGACCATTTTCCCGACAAGCGCTCGTCCAACAATTGTGGAAACATCCAGGCCATCAGCGTCTCCGACAACAATGAAACCAACTTCATCAGTTCCAACTAGTGGTGTTCCCTCCACCAATAATCCCACCCGATCGCCGACTGTGATTCCGACTA
>JALLAX010000412.1:0-11916 GCA_036939555.1 Discostella stelligeroides
CGACATCCACCGTGCCAACATCGGCTCCAACGAGTGCATCGACTCAAAAGCCGTCGACGGCGAGGCCTACGACACCCAGACCAACAGGTGTTCCAACAGCTAGTCCATCAGAAAGTATATTTCCTACCTCATCAAGTAATCCTACAAATTGTGTTTGTGAATGCCCCACCATCAATTGAACCTCTAATCTCTTGATGCATGAATTTCAATTTGTTTCAAGCCGTAGAAAGATGAGTTTGACAAATTTATTGTCGCCGGTTTATCTTGTTTTTCAACTGTCAATTATCGCATCGTCGAATTGTAGGTATTTCTTGTATGTGATCATGTCGAAGATGGATTTGTCTGGTGTGTAACCTCTAATAGAGAGAAGAGTAGGTAAAATAGTGACAACGATTGTTTGAATAGCAACGGTGGTGGTAGGTAAGCTGTCAAACAAACACAGATTATATGAAAACGACTAGACGATCTGTTGCTCTCTGCACAACATGAGATGACATACGAAGCGACCAACATCACACCTTAGTCAGCAACGATAAAACTTTTTCATTGATCAAAATGAAAATCTCGATAATTAGCTCACCGTCGTTTCCCTCTAGGAGATTGTTTTCTACTATTTCTTCCCCTAATATATCGTTGTCTTTTGTCTTCTCCACCCATCGCTTCGAATCGTTACCGTTTCTTCGTGTGAATGAATAATGGCTGATTGTCAAGTCATTGATGATGTATTTCTTTGACGCTTCCGTCGTTTTCTCGCCCTTAACATTCAACGATGGTGTCGATTTGCTATTTCAACATCCGTCGTCATCGTCGGCCGCTGGAGATATGGTAATTGTTTGTCTTTTCTACCACCCACCAACGAACTGAAAATATTGTCCAGTTCGCCATCTGCCTGAATTGCTCTACTGATGGAATATCAGCGGGGTAAAACCATGGCAACGACACGTCGACGCGAAGTGAAGGTCGCTGTCGTCGGTCAGGTCGGTCGAGAGTCGGCGTCTGGATCGTAATAGTAATATCATCGGTTTCATAGGGTTTCATGTTTCATGTCATGTGTTTCAGTATTCAGACAAAAAACAAAAAGTTCACTTCTGGCGGCTTTCTGAGAAAAGGTGGACAGACGAGTGAAAGTAAACCTTGCTTTGTGTAGCGTGCTAGAGCAACGTCTGTCGTGTCCCGTCCTTCTTCGGACAGCAAATTTGTTGCAGGAGTGTGCTGGTTTCGGTTCAGCTTTCAGCTTCTTCTTTCGTACATCCGTTCAACATCACATCACCAATCACCCTTCATTCACCCTTCTTCACCTGTCGTACTCTCTCAACTCTCTCCACTTCACCGACTCTTGTCTTTGTCTCGGCACGCCATGAAGCCTAACTGAGGAGAGACGCCCAGATAGAAGAACGACAACAATCGAGGCCAACACCGACAATACCATCATAAATTATTTTATCACGTCCTTCACACCGTCTTATCTCATTCTGTTCCTTCGATCATCGATCATGTTCGTATCAAAAATCAGCCTCAAAGCCTTGTCCATCCTATTCCTCATCTCGGGTATCCTCCTGGAGATTGTCGACGCAGTAGTCGCTGTAGATGTGGATGAGGATACAGAAACAAATGTTAGTCAAGCCAACGTGGATGCTAATTTCGTTCCGATCCCAAGCAATCTTCGTGGTCTCAACTCATCAGAAGAGAAGACCTACATTGTTTCCTTCGCCGACAACGACGTAAGCCCGAGGAAGCGATGCAAAGCTCTTGCAAGGGCGAATGGGGGAACTGTGGGACACATCTACTCAAATGTACTGAACGGCTGCTCCATCACTATTCCTGTGGGTCAATTCCAAGCTCAGTCGGCATTCATGGCTTTGAATAACCGTCCCGAAGTGAGCTTGGTCAACGAAGACAAGATGATGTATATCGCTGAACCCGAAGTGGAAATCATGTCGACTTCCACCTCAGAAGTCCAACCGGTAACGGCAAAAAGCTGGGGTTTGGATCGCGTTGACCAATGCACGTTGCCGCTGAATAGCCTCGCGACCAAACGAAGTGCAAGCGGAGTGAGGGTGTTCATTTTAGATACGGGTGTGCGAAGCACTCATCAGGAATTCTCTGGTATGATTAATTCTGCAAATGCTTGTCACTTCACCGTGTACTCGGATGCGATGGTAGACGGACATGGACACGGGTAAGTTATGTCCTGTATAATGTTTACAGTTTGCATCGCTCGTCTTCACTGTAGAGGTTCTCCTTTTGCCGACACGTCATTCACAGTTTATTGATATAATTCCCTTTCCAGGACTCATGTAGCAGGCACAGCATGCGGCGTTAACTACGGCGTTGCGAGCGGCTGCATCATATGCCCGGTACAGATTTTGAGTTCTCAGGGAAGTGGATCTAACTCAGGCATCATCAGTGGAATCAACTTTGTCGTCGGAAAATGCAAAGGCGCTTCATTCCGCTGCGTCATAAACATGAGTATTGGTGGTGGTTTCGATTCGTCATTGAACTCAGCAGTTGCCAGTGCGGTGGATAATGGTGTTGTGGTGGTGGTGGCTGCTGGAAACGATAGTAAAGATGCTTGTAGTTATTCTCCGTCATCGGCAGCGAAAGCCATCACTGTCGGATCCACAACCAGCAGCGATGCGAAATCCTCCTTCAGTAACACAGGATCATGCGTGGACGTCTATGCACCTGGCTCGAACATTGTTTCTGCTTCAAAGTCATCCGACACTGGAATAACGACAATGAGTGGAACGAGCATGGCTTCTCCCCATGTTGCTGGCATGGCTGCAGCCATTCTATCAAAAAATCCATTGCTTACTCCTTCACAAGTTAGGGATGCTATTGTGAACAAAGCGAAGATGATGACACCTAGCAGTGGTTTAGTTTGGTATCTTGCCACTGAATGCTCGACATCCACCGTGCCAACATCGGCTCCAACGAGTGCATCGACTCAAAAGCCGTCAACGGCGAGCCCAACTAGTGTGCCAACTCATGGACCAACAAGATTTCCGACAGCTAATCCGACAATTCCTACTCTCAAACCGACGGCAAATGTCGTCACTAGTGTACCAACAGCCAAACCTACAAAGAGCAGCCCAACCAATCTACCGACATCCGATCCAACTACCATGAGTCCATCATCCAGTCCAACTACTAGCCCATCTGAGGAACCAACATACTTTTTAACCACATCGAATAGCCCGACGGAATGTAAGTGTACCTGCCCGATCTCCACGAACTTGGTCCCCGACGTAGTGTGAGTGTGAGAGGAATCAACTTGGGAGAATCAAGTTATCGGTTATTGTGTTTAGTAAGTTGTTGTGGAGTGGCAGAAAGGCAGGCAGGTTTTCATCCTCGTTGGCAGTCAAAAATCCCGTTCTTATTGTTCCGAGATCGCGCAGAAGGAATGGAAAATAGAAACATATTATCAAGTAGTGTTATTGTTAGTTACTGTTTGCTATAGAGACAAGGAATGGTTTTAGACTTCAGACTTCAATAACTTGATATTTCATAATATTAATAGATATTAATATTGTCATGCAACTGCGACGCAACAGTGAGAAACTTCTTGTTGCACTCAAACGAGACCCGCCAAAATACAGACCCCATTCTATTTATTTTTGCCATCTATCGTCACTCACAATGATGAACATGTGGATGTTTGGAATAGGCTTGACTTGGTGGAAGAAGACGACGATGACGGCTCTCATCATCGTCCCAATATTAACAAGTTGTTGTTTTTCACTGTCGCCCGCCGCGAGTCATCGGTATCGTCATCCACAACCACAGCCACAGCCTCAGCGAGATCATAATGTTGGTAGCCCGATGATGGGAGGCTTGGGTTACAACTTCTGTGCCGTCAGCCGTCGCAGCAGAAGAGGAAGTATCAGCAGCAACATTAGAAGCAGTGCGAAAGCGTCTTCCAATGGCGAGATGATATTATCCAATCGTCGATTGGAAACATTGGCCCAGATTGCCAATCATGCCCTCGAACGTCATGGCGCCGAAATTTTCAAACCATTCCATGCGCGTGTTGGCATTATATCACCAATAACTAGTAACAGTGACTCCGATGGGGATTTCCAGCAGAGATATCTTCGTTTGGGTCTCCTGGCTACGGAATCATACACTAGCAACGGCAGCATCAAGGATGAATATACCGTGGCTGCGATGCCCTATTACGATACGGATGGGAGCGGATTATGCCTCACACCACAAATGGCTACACAATTAGTCTACAAGGATTTATTGCCCGAGGGATATGATGGGTGGACGGGAGATGTCGGCCTATTGGCCATGCTGCTATTGAATGAAATGGCTCGATCAAATGTTGTGGTTAACAGCAGGGGAATAGATTCACCAAGACGTAAGGAGGGGATACAATCATTAATGTCGGCATGGATATCCACATTGCCTTCCCCCAAGGAAATGGAAACGATGCATCCACTCCTTTGGGATGAGGACGATCAAGAGAAATTGCAATCCTCCTCGACGAAAAAGATATATCGACTGCTGGATGATATTGATGATGATTCCTCATGGTTGAATGAACGTGTTTGGAGTTTAGATCGATCTACCTTCCCAGAATCTGTTACCATACGTGTGGGAAGTAACGAGAACGAAGAAGTGGAGGAACGACCATGTTTTTCTGCCCGTGGTTTCCGTTATGCCGTATCCATTGTGCGATCACGATCTTTCTTCGTCGATGGTGCACTGCGTCTATTGCCATACCTGGACTTTGCCAACCATGATGATTACGATTCCCTTGAACGCAAGGGAGGAACACTGGGGATGATGCTCTGGGGAGGATCGGCCAAGGGTGTGCTATTAAAATCGGGCAAGTCATCCATCAATGTGGGAGAAGAACTTCGTATCTCGTACGGTCCCAAGGGACCGGCGGATTATTTATTAGATCATGGATTTGTACCACCCATGTGCCGAGTGAGTGGGGGGAAGGGAAAGAACAGTCGAGGGCTACTACTGGGGTCGGCAATTACCTCAGAGCTATCGTTCGAGGTGGATGATTTGGATCGCTTCCGAGATGATAAATTGGATATTCTTGCATATGAAACGTACGATCTTGCACCAATGGAGCCCCTCCAGACATTTGATGTTACAGGTGGGCCTGGGTCGACGGGCGAACCCGATCCTGCTATGATACAGTTTTTAAGGCTGGTCAAGCTGGGTGGAAAGGATGCATTTCTCTTGGAGTCCATATTTCGGAAAGACATTTGGGGGTTCATGAGCGAACCAGTGAGCGAGGAAAATGAGAGAGGGACCGTAAAGGCTGTGATTGATGCATGCCAAAATGCCTTGGCGGATATGATAGAGGACAATAATGTTGGTAGTGGGGATGAAGAAGAAACGGATAGGAAAATATTGTGCTCAATGGTGCGCGAGTCTGAACGTCAAGCATTAACTCGAACGTTAATTTATATGCAGCAGGAATCTACGGCGTTGGATCTGAAAGAATATTATCAAGAGCGGCGATTAAAGAGCTTGGGTCTTGATAGCGATTGGACACCCGAGGACGACATGAGTTTTGGGGCAAAACGAGTTCCTGGGGGAGCAGATTACGATTGGTAATGGTTTGAGAAAAAATAATATTAACACCTATTTCAGGTTCCACGAAGGTGCGATCGCATCAATGAGAGATTCCTGTGCCAGCAGTGCTTTTTTCCATTGCTCTGAAGCTACCACATTGGGCTTTTCAATGCATGAGATGTTCAAAACTTCGTCGACGTTATTGAAGGTTGCAAAATAATCGAATAGTTCAGCCTGTTTCAAAGCAGCTGCCATAAGCATGGCTACACCACGGCTAGTTCCCTCATTTAAATCATTGTCGACAACTACATCCATAGATGAGCAATCAGCTAACATTTGTCTCCAAAGAGTATTTCTCTCCAGGGCCTTGCCACTTGCAACAATAATGCAACGGTTTGGGTCTTCTTCCTCAACGCATAGCGGAGTACAAACTCCATGTATCAACTGAATAATGCAGCAAATCCTGAGTGTCACTGATTCAAGGCATGCATACATCAAATGGTTAGGCGTCGTTTCTCGCGTCAACCCGGAGATACAACCCTTAGCGCCACCCCGAAAACCTGTGCTTCTTTCACCACCAAGGAATGGAATCATGGTAACTTCTCCGTGCGAGGCCGAGGACGACCGAGTTACAGCTAATTTATTCTCGTAAAGCTTCCATACTTGTGATATGCAAGCATTGAATGATTCATTTGAATGCAGACTCAAAAGGGAACGAGCCCACTCTACGACACTTCCACCATCAGTGAGAGCACCGCCCACTAGAATGCGATCACGATGTACTCGATAACAAAACAGACCTGGTGGAAGGACAATATTCTTTTCATGTACACCCGGCGATGACAACGGCAGGCTAAGACACACCCGTGCTGCTGCAGTTGTTCCCACGGTCACAGCGATGCGTTGGCTACCCACTGTATTGCCCGACGATGCAAATCCACTACATTTACTTCCAATATTGGCAGCAGCACCGTCACCAACTCCAAAGAAAAGATTCACAGGGTATGATCGAAGTTCTGGCCACCTTTCCCAGTAAATGTTTTCGCTCCTATCGTCATTGTAGCGGGGAATGCCTTCACGAAGAAATGGCAGGGCAGCATCAAAATCTGCCAACGGTGGAAGAAGGTCAATGCTCTCCGTATACTCTTCATCTACCAGCATGTTATCATCAGTGTACTGAGCAACACCGTCACACGTCTCCACAAGTTCTACCATTTCATCATCCCACGCACAGGTGCGGAAATTCAGCATACCCGTCCAACTAGCCTCACTGTATGAAATGGGCATTTGTATTTGAGGCCTGCCACTCCAGCGATAGAGGCAGATGGCGGAGATCGTTGCCCACTTGTCAATCGTTTTGGCAACCACTTCATTCTCCTTGTTGCTGTAAAAAGCCCGCAGTTGCGGCAGTGCGTAGGATGCATGGAGAGGTGCTCCCGTGCGTTGATACATTTCATATAATTTCTCTGCTCCTAGGGAACTGTCATCGGCAATCGGCATTCGAACGCATCATGAGTTATTAAACTAGTACAACATGGAGAGATGACGAGAGCAGATGATATATGCACCAGCAAACAAGAATAACTTACTCTCGCAAACGTTGACATTCCTTCACAACGTCATCTCTATTGCAAGCGTAGCTACAGGTGGCGACATCTCCAACTGGGTCACCGTGAATATCCAGAGCGACGAAGTTCATAACAAATGTCGAAAATCCAATAGCCACAACTCGATACGGACAAGAATCCGGGGTCACATCATTGCACGCTATCATTTTCTGATGAAGTAGCTTGAGCGTCTCATCGATAGATGAGTCAATAGCAGCGAGCACCTCATTTATTCGTATGTGTCCCGTGTTGGGCACGATTGCCTCAAGGGCAATGGAGTGGCTGACACCCTCGACGGCTTGGACCAGTGGAGGTGTAATAGTACTAGCCCCACCACCATCGCCAGGAGGATAATGATGAGGGTGGTATTCGTAGGCAGTGCAGCGAATACTCGAGCTACCGGCATCGATGGCAAGGAGAAAGGACTTCATGATCATAGCATGAATGATTATTTGACAATTGTTTGGACTGCGGGACCAAGAAGAAGCAATCAAGTGTAATTTTTTCAAGCAGAACTGAGTCACGCTGGGTAAAGAGGAAGTTCAGCTTTTGGGTGGCGGTTCGTATGTGTGTTTTTGTGTTCGGTGTTTGATGGAAGGAAGGGAACAGCATCCAACGCACCACCTCCAGAAGAAACACCGACAGCACACTTCACTCACAATCAACTGATTCCAACGATTGTGAAATGAGCCAAAATTCCACTTTCCCTTACGACAGCTAGCTGACGTAGCAATAAACTAAGAAAGGTTATCACATCACAAGTAGTATGGTATCGTACCATATCTATCTATTAGTGGATGTTGGATGTTGGATGTTGGGTGGCGAAGGGTCTGAATTCATTTCTCATGTCCCTTCAGGTACTTAACGAAATAGAGGCGAAGATGAAGTTGAATCGCAGTACGAAGAGAAGGTATTGGGTATTGGGAAAACGTCGGAAGTTCTGTATGGTACCTGTATCTCAACGGAGATGAATCACAGGTCTCAAGCACTGCCTACCTACCACTACTTTACTACCATCAGCTACCATACACTATCACAACAGATCATAACAACATACACCAACACCATAAAAACGAACAACGAACAGCTCTAGCTCATAGCTCACAGCTCGCATCTGCTCGCATGCAGCTCGAGAATGAAGACAGCATGCAGCTTCAAGAATTCAAGAATGATAGAACAATCTTTGCAGCGACAACATCATTATCAGGCAATACTATTGGCACTCCAATCATCACAATTCACAATCCCTTCCTTGTTCCTTGTGAACGAGTCACCACAATTGACCATAGACATCGGCGAAGGACACATGCTGAATCTGAAATCTGAATGCTTACACGCAACAATTCACCAGCACATCATTATGATAAACGTCACTATATTAGATAGACTATTTGAGTTAGGATGTCTGCCCATCGGGCCATCGGGTGAGATCGCTTTCCTCGCCATGCACTCTCATATCTCATCTCTCATCCTTCCACTTATGTTTGATTTTCATCGAGAAAATCCGGATTTAAATAATTTCCATCACGAGCCGGAGCCAGTTACACGGTGGACAAGCAATAATGGTGAGCTCGTCGACGGTCTAACTTTTCATTCCTTTCATCCTCATTTGTCACTAATTTACAAGCGGCAATCNTGGTGAGCTCGTCGACGGTCTAACTTTTCATTCCTTTCATCCTCATTTGTCACTAATTTACAAGCGGCAATCTTAGATGATCATTCGGTGGTTCACCCAAGTAATTGCCTTCGTCGGCGTTGCTGTCATTTCCGAAGCATCGACTGAAAGCAGTATTCCAAAAAGGCTACGAACAATGGTGGACCCTGTGCCAATTTCAAGCCGAGCTGTTACTGCGGTGGTAACCAATGATGCTTATAATCCCGCCACTCTATTTGTCGAGTTTTTGAATAGGTGCTCGGGGGCAAACTTGGACATGGAGACTTGTCTTGTGTCATCGACGGTTACGGCATTCACGGACATGGAGAATGGTCCGGAGAGGAAGTTGCAAACCGTCGAGGAAGGCTGTGGCGGCCCAGACATTGATGAACAAGGCTTGCGTCTCGTTATGGACGGGACAAAAACACAATGCATTCAATCGGGTGTTTCGATATCAAACGAAGAATTTGAGACCACAGTTGCCGGTTTCATGACCATCTTTCAATCTGATTGTTTCTGTGCTGACGATGCAGAATCAAGGTTGATTCTGATGGAAATTACTCTAGATACTGCCGCAGACTGTGCGCAAGTCGATTTGGATATGCCTCAATGCCTCAAGGATCATGTGGTATTAACGCTTAGTTCTGTCACTGCAAATCCTGGTGTGGATAGCGCAACAACTGAAGGTGGAATTCAAAGGAAGCTTCAAGATCTCGCGGTTTCCTCAACATGCGATCACTCGACTCTACTTGCCGGCTTAGCCATGTATGCTGCAACCGTATTAGAGGAAGGGAAGGCCGAGTGCGCAGCGCTTGACGTCACTATTGGAGCGGACCAGCTTATCCAGGCACATTCCGCCCTGGTCTCCATCTTCTCTGCTCAGCAATGTTGGGGCATGACCTCTGATACCGGATGCGAGGAAGGTAAAAGTGATGATGAACTTGGCGACATAAGTGGTGGACTTGATGGAATCGGAATTGCAATCAGGTACATTGAACAATGTGCCGGCTTTGAAATGAACACCGACTCTTGCTTGACATCAAGTTCGATGTCGGCAATTTTTCCAGCGGCCTTTTCTCAAAGTCAACCCGTTCGAGGTCGGAGCCTTCAGGTCTCCGAAGGGGAAGCCGACTGCACCCCCCCTAATCTCAATGAGCTAACATTACGCTACATTGTAGGACAGTCGGCTCTCCAGTGCAGTAGCAAAGGCCTCGATTCTTCTGAACAAGAGGTTGAGCAAACTGTCAACATCTTGACTGATTTCTTCGGCGCACAAGAGTGTTGGGTGGCACTCTGCGAGGAACAAGCACATCCATCTGCTGATATGTACAAACTGATTTTCGAAGAGATTGCACAATGTGCTGGTGCTCATTTTAATTGGAATCCATGCCTTTTGGATCAAATATTTGTACTCCTGGTGTCCTCGGGAACTCAGAACGATTCGTTGGAGAGAGTACGAAGAAATCTTCAAGGGACTTTTGAACCTTGCACCAACGAGTCGAACGAGGCTGAGTTCACTTTTGTTGTGAATATGTTGTTGGCCGGAGCCGAACAAAAGTGCCAGGAACTAGGCGAGATGGTAGCACCAGGCGATGTCGCTGAGGCTCAAACCGAGTTGTTAAAACTTTTCACTTCGCAGCAGTGCTGGGGCATGCAGATTGATTGTGCGGTCCCAGAGAACGACTACCGCTCAGCTTACTTGACATTTGTCGAAGAGCGTATCAACATGGTGCTCAGCGAATGTGTTGGTGCCGAAACAAGTACATGCGTTTTCAACAGGTCGATTGAAGTGATGAATGGAATGAAACTTTTAGGCTGGTCTCTCGANAACAAGTACATGCGTTTTCAACAGGTCGATTGAAGTGATGAATGGAATGAAACTTTTAGGCTGGTCTCTCGATGGTCGTTCTGATCTTTTTCAGCAGGTCGCCACCGACCCGTCGGCACTCTGTGTTGCGCCATCTATCACCGAGGATGAAGTCGATGAGATCGCAACGTTTGCACAAGCATTCTGTGTCTCTAGTGGTACCCCGATGCTAGACTTTGATGAATACGATGGTGCCATCAAAAATCTGAATTCTGTGGTTACCGAATCAACTTGTTGGGATGAATTATGCCAGTCTGCAATCAAGGACTTTATTTTGGAAGAGTGGATGGATCATTGTACATCACTGAATCTCAAGTTTTTGTTTACCCAAGTTAAGAGTAATACAGATCTGGATACTGACATGGTGGAGTGCATGGTAAGCTACATTCTGTCAAAGGAAGAAGAAATTAATGCACCTGTAATCTGTGAACATCCTCACGGTGAATGTGGAATGGACATTGGCGAAGAAGCTTTCCTGCATTGCGGTGGAAACATAAATTTTCCAACTACGGCAACATCACCGCCAATACAGTTCTCAATGAACTTTGGGATTGATGACTGGTTTCCCAGTGGACAGAACGAACAGGAAGTTGGGGCTTATGTCAATGAGGCGTGCAGTGTGATCGAATACTTGCATTCTAGCATGACCATGTCGTGTCTTCAGCCAGTCTGTGATGGGCTTTGGATTGAGGACACTTTAACAGTTGCTGGCTCCATTGGCATGGATGACGATGGCACGGATGGCAAAACAACGATTGTCGAAGCTCCATCGGGCACGTCTCCCCTCACCCAGCAACCAACGCGGCAGCCTACACGAAATCCATCATCGAAACCAACTCCAAATCCATCATCGAAGCCAACTCCACCTCCGGCGAAGACAAACGATAGTCCTTCTTCTGGATGCGAAGCTGCGCTCTATCTCGCCGGTGTAGTGGCATTCACATCTCTTATCGTTATTTGAGTTTTCATCAAATGACACTTTCTCATTTGCTTCAGGTCTCATACCGGGATGAGGTTGAATTCGGAAGGTCGAGATTCTATGCTTATCACATCCGTCACCTTAGTATTCATCAGTGAACAATGCAACTCAAACATTGACTGTCAACAATAAGTTGTGAATTGCCGTGTTGCCGTTGATTTTGCGATTTTGGCCTTTTGGGTGAAATGTGCAAATATAAAAAAACAGAAATTGATGAGCTGCCGCATTTTACTGCATTTGTTTCTCAACATCTACTTCTTAGTATTAT
>JALLAX010000413.1:0-11593 GCA_036939555.1 Discostella stelligeroides
AAAAATACTTCAACTTTGCATCGACGATTCGGCGCAAGACAACTTTGGGTTCCTCAGACAGACAGACGGACACATCATAATTTATATATATATATGAAGTGGATAGCTTAACTATTTTTTTGCCTCTTTCATCACATATTAGTTCCTACGTAGGATTCCCTTTTCTTGTTGCTCAATGTCTGGGATACTCTAGATATTACTATTTTGAATAGCCAAGCAATTCTTTCCGAAATTCTCAACAAACCATTGTCAGTATGGATTCCTATGCTAAGGAGAGAAATCAATTGTATGTCATCAAAAAATACTCAAGGTATTACCTTTATTACTACTCAAGGTATTTTTAATACAAATTCACAAGTTCCATACAAATCCTACGGCAGAACACCTCCTGCTATTTTTCCTCTGGTCTAGACTGCTGCACCCTCATTTTCACTCAACACGTCATCGTTCATCCCCTCATTGATACCGGTTTCCAGTTCCAGTTCTGGTTCTGTTCTCCACCATCATTTCATTCCTTAACCTGTTGATTGCATTTGCATTCTTCCTTAGCATGTTGTTGTCGGGCGCCTTCCAGGTACGCAATGGCTCGCTATAGACCATTCTGCAATCAGTTCGTGATAGCCCAAAGAATCATGACTGTGATACATCATCATACATTTCAATCCTGTCCATTTCATTGCTTGGTCATGCTCATGCACCTGTTGCAACAACTGCATTTCCGAGTAGTTTTACACCTGCACACCTCAGATGGAAGTGCCTTCGTATTTCTTTCCATGTCTGCCACATGTAATTGTAAATCAGTAGTGCTGTTGCAACATCGTGGTACATAACCAGTCGATGCAAGGAGATACAATTCATGGAATAGTTTCTCTTCCGATCTTCATTTTTGTCGTTGCCATTGTCTCCGGTATCGAATTCCTTTGACTGCTCCGAATCCAAGCTGCTCCACTGCGCCTTTGTCTGTTTGGTACTTGACCGAAACTTTTCTTCCCCTGGATATTTTCAAGCCTGGGGACTGTACATCAACATTTGCTCTGATGACTTTGCTCAAAACTTCTGAAAGTTCATCCTTTTTTTTGGCACTCTCCACTCTCCACTCTTTGTCAAGGTATCCCTCCACACAATCTTTGTACATGTAATATGCCACTACTAGCCCTAGGGAAACTGTGTGAAGGTAAGGGCGTGCATGCCAATATTTCCAGGTAATACATTTGCATGCCGCATTCTTAATCATGTGATCCGCTTGATCAACCGCATTGTAGTGACTCAAGTACGTTTCCCTTGCCTCATTTTGCTCATTTCCCCAATGTTGTTTTTCCCCTGATCTCCACGCTCCTTCACTTTGACGCACAATGCAACTACAGGTAAATTATTTACTCCTGCAATGATTGTCGATCCTGTTGCCATGAACGACACAAATGTCTTCGTGTATAATTTTTTTTCCTGAAGCATTGTTCCTGGTGCATTCACTGCCACACATTGCTTGACTGCCACAATTGGCCACTCGAAGCACATCACCCGTGCTCTCTTGTCTTGACCGAGACCATTAAACCCTTCGGGATATCTATCACATCGTACAGTCACAGTCGTTCCATACCCCTGCTTACTACCGAGATAATCAAGAAGTGCATCACTTGAGAAGAAATTGTCGGCACAGATATGTGGCTGAGTTGGGTAAATTTGCTTCACCGTTAGAAAGCGATCCTTGATCCTTTTCCCACTGGGATGTCAGTATTGGATATTGGTTGCATCGGCGCCAATAACTTTGCTGTCAATTATAGAAACCAATCGGCAAATCTCTGAAGGTCCTTTTGCAGTAAATGGTGGTACTTTTGGCTGGAAATTATGGGTGCTCATAGGCACGAGGGTATCGGCAATTGATGTCAAACAACATAACTATTTGACCACTTTTAGAGACAAGAGACAGGCTTGTTGATTACTCGTTGGTCACATTCTCCACTGAATCCTCTGAAGCCCCATTGTTTCATCGATGGAACAATCCATATCGGCTCTCAGTGTTACGTAGTTAATATTATGTACCAAGCATTTATAAATGTGGTCACACTTGTTGCATGGGTTGTAGGAAGGATTTGCTTTATCTGTCACCTCCATTGTATTATTGTTGAGCTTGAAGAATTGTTTTATACTCAACCAGCATGATTACATAATTAAACCATCAATAAACTGATCATACCTCTGATTTGTTGTGTCCCATCATGTATGAATTGTTCCCCCTCTTCCATCGAATGCACCATGTCAGATTGGAACTGCTGTCCAATGCACCATCTCTGCTTCAGTAATTCGGTTGAATGCATGTCCATAGCTATCAGAGCCTCCACCATCGAATCCCGAATACCCATTTGTGCACATAGTAACATGAGTGAAGTATGGCATGTGATTGTAATTTTCAATTCCCGATTCCTTGGGATCACAAATTGGAAACAGCAATTGGAAGAAAAACAATAGGTCATTCACTTGCTCTGCTGTCATGCCATGTTTCTTCAATGTGGTGTCACAATCAAATGATCATCCTCAACGACTGGTTGGTTTCATGTTTCCCTTCTTTGCATCAGTACGTGTGAATGCCTTCATATCTAAATTGTCCGGTGTCCAACCTTGGTAGTGGAACTCCCATCCATTGATCATCCTACTGCCATTTCGTTTGGATACAACCTGTGCTCATCCTGGAGTGAAGTGCCCAATGTACTCACGCTTCTTATTAAATTGTGGTGCAAAACTCCACAGATTCCATTTCTGTGGATTATTGATATTCTCAGTCATTGGGGCATTCTTTGCTGGAGTGTATTGGAAGTCTTCCAAAGGTGAGGGAGGAATCCATCCAATTGGTGCACCCTTGATTGGCTTACCACCACGAGGAAGCCAGTGCTTAGTGCTTATTGACCACGCTTCCAATATCCTCATTTTCACCATCACTTTCTTCATCGTCATACACACCATGTTCAAACTCCTCACCACCGAAATAGTCAGCAAGCAATGGAGTGTCGCTAGAATGTTCAGCATGCTCATTACACACTTCTGTAGGAGCCATACGGACATTGTGTCTGTCCGTCATCTTTCATGTTTCATAGTACGTAGTAGGAGCACAGGGCATCGACAGATAGATCTCACGATCCTTCGTCTTTGCTCTCTCCGTTCCATAAGTTTAGTAGAACAATTAGCCTCAGCGCATTGGTCTACCCTGGATCAAAGTCGATCCCCCAGTTCCCAGTTGTTTAGCCCTTACAGGTTATGCAGCCCCTTCACGCCAGTTGATTATCATCCTTGCTAATCCCCTGTCGTTACCACGCTCTCTCCCTTTTCCTTTCCTCATTTTTTTCAAAACAATGACGAAAGGCAAAACCTCCAAATCCAATGCTTCGGCTTCGAAGTCACCGGACACGCTCTCTCAAACGTCTGATGGCGTATTCATCAACACCCCCACTGTTGACGATACAAAACCACCGACCGATGACAAACACACCACAACAACCTTTACGGCGGACGAAATGACTACCTTCCATCAAAAATTCAACAACATGGATCTCATGGCTCAGCTTGAGTTCCTCCATCACCTCAAGACTGTCCAAAAACTCGAAGGTTTTGATACCTTTACCCCGAGTGAACAAGACATCATCAACAACAATCCGGACATTATCAAGTTCTGGTCGACATCGAACGACCCTGACAATAACGCTCCTTCACCCACGGACACTATTCTCACTCAACCCAAGGATGCGAAGTTCCAATTCAACTCTCCCACCCTACAGCCGAGAACAGTTTCCTACTCGGCGGGACACAACACTGATCCCAACAACAATGCCTCCAAATCAACCTTTGGAACAACACAAGGCTCTACTACCTCTGGGTCCTTTCTCCCTACGCAAGAAAACAACCCTCACAAGGTTTTGACCCAGTCACACACAGTATCCTTTTCGGGGAACAATCAGCCGGGAACTACTGGTTTTACAAGAAACAACACCATCAATGTGCCTCCCCAGATGACAGGAACTCAGTCAAGTGGGTTACGCCAACCCCCTCCACCACCACCACCGGCATACAACAAACATAACAACACAACGCAAAATCAAGGTCACTCTAACTCAAACCACCCCGCCTCTGCCTTCCATCATCCTCGCGGATTGGCCAACATTCTTCCAACCGGTCTTGCCCTACGTCAAACTGCAAGGACTACACAAGAAGCAGACTACGATGCGGACCGCGTGATTATCCCACGTGCAAAACGAGGCTCAACAGAAAAGGAACGAGCAAAAATTCGAGAACTTTGCACCGGAGCCATCGTCCCAGCCATTGCTCGCAGTAATATTACCAAGATCCTCAACAGCGACGGCAGCACCTCGAACTACGACATTGCAGAAGACGCATCGCAATGGCAAAGTACCTTGACGATAATCAATCGACACGCTGTCGAATTTGATTTCAAGCCCATCTTCATGATTCCATTGGCCTTCGATTGCAACGACCCACACTCGATTGCACCTGGCACTCCATTCATCAATGCAATCTTGGATTACGATAAACTTGAAGACGCACACTACTTTAACTTCCAAACGTTTCTCCGACGCTTTGGACACGATGAAGAACTCACAAGTGATGCATGGATGGAAGAGAAACTTCGAAAATCACTTACTCCAAGCCTTCTTGCAGAGGTCATCAGTGATTTTGAAGAACTTCCCCCACTACAGAAGGGTGCCATATCATTCCTCCGTTTGATAATCAATCGTGTTGTCCAAAGCAATCAAGAGTCGCGCCGTGCAATGGAAGAATACATCAAGACCTTCTCCATTCAAAAATTCCCAGGTGAAAATGTCACCGATGCTTGCGTACGCATCAAGGCTATTGCACGATCACTCGGCGTGGACAGTCTACCGTCCGATATTGTACATCGCGTACTGGAGGGTTTTGCACAAGCTTCGACTCCAGCCTTTCAACATTTCTGCTACTGTCACATGTCCATCATCTCGAGCAAACTCATGATGACCAACCAACCTCTACCACCCCTATACAAACAGCTCGTGTCTGTTCTGTCCGATCTTGAAACAAAATATACTGACCTCCGCAGTGGTCAGCGTTGGGTTGGGCTCGGAAATGATACTACTGTCAACAATTCCGTTTTCACAACGCACGTCGACACTATTTCGAGCGTCGAGGATGACGACATCAACACAGACGAATATGCAGTGTACATTGGACGAGTTGGACACAAGAAGGCACTTCCATATGACATCTGGGTTTGTGACAAGACCTGTTTCAGATGCCAAGGAATCGGTCATGTTGCAAAACATTGTCCCAACTCGACTACGGTCGATGCCACGAATGGCCGCACTGTTTTCAGCAATCGCACGCCAAAGCCGTACACTGCCCAACAAAATAATCGTTCTTCTCGTCCTCAACATGGAAAACCACCACACATTTCGAAACCAACATCAACGTCAGCTGAAGAGAGACGTTTATACACCAAGGCTGTCCTCACTGCTGCCCTCGAAATCGTGGACAACGACGTCTCTGAACAAGACCAAACTCATACTGATCACGAAGAGACCAGCGCAGAAATGACAACCAACGACGTCACTGCATTCACTACTACGACCAACTCAGAAAAGGTATCACAGCCAACGAATTCGTCTAAATACTCTGCTTTCTTGGCCGCACTGGGTTGCCCAAAAGAGTAGGCAGTGAGCTGCTTGGTTCTCACATATGCCATTTCCGAAAAATTACCCAAGAACCATTACTTCATCAATACATACTACTCACAATGTTGTTCGTCGTCCTATCAAGTCTTCCATATCTACACAGCTCCAACACGGTACTGTTCACTACCGGCATATCTTGTGGGTTTATCTTTGTATACATGCTCTACACCATCGTCAAACAGTTTGCTCTACATTTCTACCTTCAATTAGATCCGGCTCCACCTTGGACAATTGACCATGTTGCAACGCTATACTACCCTCGACATTATCGAAAACATGGCCGATACAAACTACGCCCTCGTTACCCAGTGATACGGAAGACAGATCTTCTTACAGGTCTTCAGCTGCTGTTTGTCAGAAGTACTGCACACACCGTGCCGCATTCTCTTCAGACAAAGCTTAGACACATTCAATGGGCATCTCCAGCAACAACACCGTTCACCCTCAAATACTATGATATCGGCGCCGTCGACAAACATCAAAACTGGAACCCATGCAGCGTCATGGCACCTTTTCGTGCTCTCTTCACACCCATCGATTGGGGTTCGGAACAAACCCCATGCTTCACACTGGATACTGTCAACACCAATAAAATCATTGATGACGTCATACCACGTGATCACGATCCAAGTACAATCGTCGACGTTCTCCGCTTTGCTCAACAACGAGAAATACAACAAGACGAAGCGCCACTATATTTCTCTATTGTTGAAAACCCTTCCTGCTACTCCGTTCACCTTGAAGACACACCAGAACCACCAATAATCCTTGACACCGGTGCCTCCGTATGCATTACACCTCTACGGTCTGATTTCATCACATACAATGACAGTTTCATGAAGATTTGGGACCTATCGTCCTCAAATGCAGTCAGTGGCGAAGGTTTGATCAAATGGACTGTTCTCGACGTAAATGGCGTTGCTACTACAATCGTCGTACCTGGATGTCACATACCAGCAGCATAAGTTCGACTGCTTAGTCCACAGAAACTACTAAAGAAATATGGTGGTGAGACAAACGGAAACACTGACCGCATTCGACTTCTACTTGGAGACGGTAGAAAGTTTGACGCAACGTACTGCTCGCGAACGAACCTACCGTGTCTACAACTCACACAGTCTTTGCCATCGCACACTGAACATATGCCATGTTTTTGGAATCAAACGTTTCATTTTGAGACGAACGATGCACTTGCATATCCAATGATGACAACATGAACCTAACAGCCGCACAGAAAGAACTGCTCTTGTGGCATCATAAACTATCTCACGTGTCAACTGCATGGATACAACGACTCATGCGAAACAAGGACTGGCTAGCTGACAATGACGATCCCACAAGTTCTTTACATACTGGACCTTTTCTACCTTGCAAGTCAAAACGACCTGTTAGTGAGGTATCGAATCTGAAATGTCCGGCATGCGTGTGTGCCAAAGCTCACCGACGGCCCACACAGACCCGCATTTCTTCGAAAACGACGACGGCCAATGAGATGATACTCAAACGAGACCACATCATTCCCGGCGACTGCATCTCAGCGGATCATTACCTCTCACCAGTAGCAGGACGACTTTACAACACGTATGGACGTGAACGACAAGGCTATTCCTGTGGGACCCTTTTTGTTGACCATGCCAGCGGGAAACTCTTCAATTTTCCACAACTCTCAACAAGTGCAAATGATACTGTCGCTAGCAAACACTGTCTAGAATGACTTGCTGCTGAAGAAGGTCTGCGAATCCGAAAATATCATGCAGATAATGGAATCTTCGCCTCCAACGAGTTCCGTCATGACTGTAACGTGCAATCTCAGAAAATCTCCTTTAGTGGAGTCGGTGCTCATCATCAAAATGGAGTTGCAGAGCGAAACATCAAAACAGTCTCACAGATGGCACGAGCGAATATGCTCCACGCTGCTCTACACTGGCCAGAATACGCCAACGTAAAACTCTGGCCTCAAGCAGTAGACTACGCTGTGTGGGTGTTTAACCGCCTCCCAAACAAAAACAATGGTCTCAGCCCGAATGAAATTTGGTCTCAAACTCGCCATGACAGTCATGACATACGACGTACCCATCCTTTTGGCTGCCCAGTCTACGTGCTTGACCCTAAACTCCAAGACGGCGGCTCAGTTCCAAAATGGAGCACGCGAGCTCGACGAGGAATGTTTGTTGGTTTTTCAAAACATCACTCATCCCTTGTACCACTCTGCCTAAATATTCTGACAGGAAAAATCACCCCACAATTTCATGTCATCTTTGACGACAATTTCACAACAGTTGCCTCACTTCCAGCAGGCACTCAACTTCGTGACCAGTGGATGAATATACTAAGCTTCGAGACAGATTGCTTCTTGGACAACAATAAAAACGGAGATTCCAAGTATGAAGATCTCCCATCCGAATTCATCGAGTGGTTCACGGCAGACAGTGATGAGGTCATACATCAGCCAGAGAACACGACTGTCCTGTCAGGCGACGATTTTATTGAGGTTGTTCGGAATACACCACAGCATCCATATGACCCACTTGAACCGGTACTTGACGACGCTCCAGAGGGAGATGATCCTGCCAAACCCATAGCTGACTACGATGCACCATTACCTGCAGCATCCCCAGGATACAGTCGGCCAAAACGCAATAATGTGGGCACCTACAAAGATGGACCGGCAAAGATTCGCGCATGTCCTATTGATGGGGAAGACTACGATTTCAGCTTTCATGCAAAAGAAGTTACCGACCAACCAGTCATGGTATCTGTTCGAGGTCTCTCGAAACCACAGCCACCTCCACAGAAACTCTCCAAGAGCAGCATCCTTGAATGCTACCTCTTACAACACTCGTGGACACACACTCAAGAACAACATCCTCATTTTCACATGAATACTGACGACGTCACAATTGTTGATAACGTAAACGATCCGCGCGTCCTTGAAACGTTTATTGTCTCAACCAAAGCATCAAAATACAATGACGATAATCCGTCATTTGATATGGCAATGAACGGTCCTTTTCAAGCCGAATATTGGGAAGCCATGCGTTTGGAACTAGATACTATTGCTAACGAATTCAAATGTTGGGAATTGGTTCCTCGTCTTCCCAACATGAACGTCCTACCATCGACATGGGCTTTCAAAGTCAAACGATATCCCGATGGATCGGTAAAGAAATTCAAGGCTCGTTTCTGTGCTCGTGGAGATCGACAACTCGAAGGCATTGACTATTTCGAAACATGGGCGCCCGTCGTACAATGGTCAACAATTCGTATCGTCATGATAATTGCTGCAAAGCTCGGTTTCTGTTCGGCACAATGTGATATTACTGCCGCATTCATTCATGCGCATTTACCAACAGATGAAGTGATTTATGTTGAACAACCGCGTGGTTTCACCAAGAAACCGAACCATGTTCTTCGCCTCAATCGTTCGCTCTATGGTCTCAAGCAAGCGCCTCGCCATTTTTTCCACTACCTTACCGATCACATTGTCAAACACGGACTCGTACAATCACACCTTGACCCATGTCTATTCCTCAACAAAGACATGATAGTTATTGTTTATGTTGACGAGCTACTCATCTATGCAAGACATGACAACATGATCGACAACTTCATTGCCTCTATGCAAAAAGATGAAATATGCCTACGTCGTGAAGGTACCGCTGAGGGATATCTCGGCGTTGATATTAAAAATATTAACGGACAAATCACCCTCACTCAAAATGGGCTCAGCCAACGGATTATCATGGCCTTAGGACTCAGCAAATACTCAAACAGTTGCCAAACGCCAGCTGAAATGACACCACTTCCAAAGGACTGCGACGGTACTCCAGCCAGTGGCACCATCAACTATGCTAGCACTGTCGGAATGCTACTCTATCTTAGTGGCCACACTCGACCAGATCTATCCTTTGCTGTCCATTAATGTGCACGCTACACTTTTGCTCCAACCAAACGCCACGAACAAGCTCTACTTCGTATTGGGCACTACTTGAAAGGAACCTTAGATAAAGGTTTGATTCTGAATCCCTCGGATGACTTCCACCTTGACTGCTACCCTGATGCCGATTTTGCCGGCCTTTGGTCACACGAACAAGTCCAAGATCCACACTGTGTTCGGAGCCGTACGGGATTTGTCATTACATTGGCGAACTGCCCTATCATCTGGGCAAGTAAGATGCAAACGGAAATTGCGCTGTCAACCATGGAAGCTGAGTACATTGCCCTCAGTATGGCATGTCGTGACCTCTTTCCCGTCATAGATAAACTTGATGAAATTACTTCAATTCTAAATCTTCCTTTCAAACCGGGGTCGAACATGCATATCCGCATTCACGAAGACAATGCAGGAACACTTGTCCTTGGAAAGCTCGAACCACGTCGAATGACTCCACGGTCGAAACATTACGCTGTGAAATATCACTGGTTTCGCGAGCAGCTCGGACCTAGGAACATTGAACTCGTCAAGATCGCTTCAGAAAATCAACTTGGAGACATCTTTACCAAGGGCCTCAGCAACGTAGCTTTCAAACGAATGCGAAAGCAGTTGATGGGATGGTAACCCTCCCATCATCCACTTTCGAGAGGGAGTGTAGGAGCCATACGGACATTGTGTCTGTCCGTCATCTTTCATGTTTCATAGTACGTAGTAGGAGCACAGGGCATCGACAGATAGATCTCACGATCCTTCGTCTTTGCTCTCTCCGTTCCATAAGTTTAGTAGAACAATTAGCCTCAGCGCATTGGTCTACCCTGGATCAAAGTCGATCCCCCAGTTCCCAGTTGTTTAGCCCTTACAACTTCTTGCAGATATTTGTTGTGATTGTTGATCTGTTCACCTTCTTTGTCACTGTTGGACAAGTTACCGGTTTCCGCAAGATCATTTGCATCCTCATCATTGACATCACTTATATTGGAATAGTTACTGTCGTTATTGTCATCATTCTTCACATCCAAATCACTCTCACTCTCACTGCTACTGGTGGAAGCATATCTCATATCTCCCAGTGGGAACTCCAATGCATCAATGAACTCTGCATCATGTTGTTGTTGATGTTCTGCGTCGATTTTTTTGTCGGATGATGCTCAAAGCAATAAAAAACTTTTGGCAACCAGTTATCATTACTATCTTGCTCCCACAGAGCTTGACATTGCAAGTGAACCAATTTTTTGCACCTATCATCTGCCGCAAATGGTTTTGGTCTCACAGCAGATAGTGTGCATGAAATATAATTCCCCCAATCACATACATTGCGGTTTCGTGACTTTTTAAACGTTATTTCCTCCTCACATGGATTGCTTGATGGAAGATGTTGCTGTAGTGTAGGCAATTGTGCTGTAGCATCTTGTGCTGCAGCACCTGTAGTCATTGTCGTCATCTTTGATGCTTCCTTATCACGCCAGGGACATAACCTTGTTATTGATCCTTTGGGAACATTATTATTTGTTTTCCATTTAATTTGACATCCATGATGAACTTGATTGTCACAGCCGCTTTGTTGACATTTCAGGGTAGCAAGAAAAGGAAAAGTGAAAAGGAGTGCATTTGGATAATAATGACCAACAGCAGGGAGTTATTCCTGCACCATGATTGGATAATATTGTCGTAGTAGTATTATCCGTCGGCGGGAGCAAAGGCAGCAGTGGTGGGATATTATCCATCGTATTGGTTTTACTACCCCGCTTTTTTCTCATTTGCTGTAATTTGTTTCGGAGCAGGAGGGGGGTGCTTCTTTTGTACTGCCGCCAGCTTTGATAATTGTACTAGCAGAGCTGGATTGGTGGTATTCATCATTGTCTGCATCGACGGTGGCAGAACTGATGTTTGACGTAGGCCCATGGAGCTCACTGTAACAGTGGTTACGGAGCTGGGGTGTCCGGCAAAG
>JALLAX010000414.1:0-16127 GCA_036939555.1 Discostella stelligeroides
AGAGAATGAATCTAACAAAAAAATTGTTGTGATATGGCACATTTTGTCAAAAAAAATTATGGAAATCTATATTCTTGCAGCATGTGATTCAGAGAAAAGTCCTTCTCAGTCTCAGAATGAACTATGTCCCAATTTTGTGTTTTTGTCTGAGGATCCAACACTGCACCATACATTGAAACCATGGATGTTGTGGTCAACAAGGCTGTGTGCTGTGCTTGATGTCATGGTGAATTAATGCTAAGCTGTGCCCAGTTCTAGCTGACTCCACGTGGAAATTGTTTTTTGGCACTTTGCATTTGATAGGCCATGGTAATGGTTTGTTGTCATTATTAGGAGACTGTTTGTGTACTTTATCAAAAATAAGATCAAAACCATCAGTAATGTAATGTGTTCTAAATGGAGCGCGAAGCACCTTTGAGGGTTTGATGATGACTAAATCTTGTTTTTATTGATTATGAAACAAACTAATATACTGATCCCTTTGTTGAAACATTTGCAAGCCCACATCTGCTCAATTGAACTCATTATTCAATTTTGTATCAATTCAGCCAGTCACTGTCTTGATGAACCCTTCGACAAGGTCAATTACAGTTTACAAATCCAGATAGTCTTGTGCAATACATAGTTAGGTTAAATTGCTATATGATCAAACAAAATCAAATTGGTAGTAGCTTGTGAAGAAATTGGCCAGGGTCACATTTCATTGATGATTTTGGAGCCGTCTCAGCACCTCTTATGGTTTCTTGGAAGTGCAATTCAGTCATGTGCTCCCAGCTATTTAACAATGTGACTTCTGTGGGGTTGGTGGTACTATTCTTCCATTCAAACACAACGTTCTACACAAGGTTGTGGGCGCAAAATTGAAAATTGTTTGACCTGTTGGGCCTGTCCACAAACTCTCCTTAAACTCGTAACCTCTGCAAGTTTACCGGAATTGGACAATATTTGTGGGCATCTTTGACAGATGAAGTGTTTCAGAATTTTGAGGTGAATACAATGTTATTTGTTGGTGGCAGGTCCGTATCGCAATTGACCATTTGATGCCACAACAATCCTTGAGTCACACATTATGCAATGATAATGGACACGAATTTCAACCTTCTGGCATGTATGGTCAAGATGTTAGTAAAATATTATGCACTGTGGTGATACCGAACGGGATGCCATTTCTTTCACGTGACGGGGATGAGACAAATATCTTGAAGGTATTTGATTTGAGTACATTGCAGATCCACTATTTTTGACGATAAATATAATCCATGGCACTACGACCTATTCCTCAAGACGTCAATGCTCCTCTTTACGCCCGCAATGTCAATATCATCGTTCGGACGTACGGTATTCAGTGCCTCTTCTAAATCTGCGATGCTTCCTTGGAAATCCTTTATAATTTGTCTGGCAGCAGCACGATGGCACAGCACCGTGACAATCCACTTTCTTTGAACGCTAGATTTGGGGAATAGGACTGTGTCAAGTAGCATGTTGCGTTGGCGCATTTTTTTGAACTCATTGAATGCATTGTTGCAATCATCGATGCAATCAGAAGGATTATTGAGGCCGAGGTGACAAGCTGCTCGATTTATTAATGCTTTCAGATGGGTTGGGTCCACTGCAATTGCTGTCGAGTAGAGCTCCCTTGCCTTCATCAGGTTTCCTTCGGCAAAGTAATGATCAGCTTTCACTTTTGACTGAGCAGCCTCAATGAATGCGGTAAGATGGCGAATGCTTTCAATGAGACCGTCATCGGTCTGGTCCAATGCGCGAGCTTCAACAAAGTGATCCATTCCAGTTGCGAAGTCTTCAATCAAGCAGTGCGCCAGGGCAGATCTTATATGAGTCTCTTTACGGAACTGTGCTCGTTCTCGTGGAGTTTTGAAATGGGCATCAATGACGTCATTCATATGCAGTGCAGCTGAACAATCCTTCACGCATAATGCTCCTTCGCGAAGATGCAAGTAACAAGCAGCGCGCTTCACCAATGCTTGGACGAAAGATTTGTCCTTGTGCAGGGCTTCCGTGAATGCATTTATCGCCGAGTAGAAGTCACCTTTAGAGCAGAATTCGTCGCCTTTTGCAGCAAGCCACACCGGATCGGCATCGCCAATTCCAATGTCGTTCAACAGGGCGTTCTTCTTCAGGATGCAACTATTTTTGATCATAAACTCTTGTTCTTGTTTTGCAGTGGACTCACGGCTAGGAGTCTTGAATAGCCGCGGAGTATTCCAGAAGGTTGTATGAACTACTATTCGAGGAGGTGGTACTTGCTCCGGTGCTTCCGCACCTTCAAGCGTCTCCGCACAGCAATCATGCGGTCCCAGCTTTCCGTCAATTTTCGAGACTCTATCAATACTGTTTGTGATATTTTTACTCTGCACACTTGCAATCGATCTATCAGCACTCCTCAATTTTTCACTCATTTGACCAAATGTGTCGTACATTTCATCCTCGGCATTTTTCTTTTCCGTCGCTTTAATATCATCTAATCGCTTCCGCTCAGCCTCTTCTAACACCATGTGCCGTCGGAAGACCATTCGTTCATCCTCGACCTTTTTTGAAGCAACATTTTCTATTCGTCTGTTGACCGCCGCCTCCCTTTTTTGCAACGCTGTGAACCGACGTTGGAGAATTTCCTCCTTGGATCCTTCGAAGCACAGCCGACCCCATAGACCCTCCTCTCTCTTTTTCAGACGTATATTGAGTTCGCCGTTCTTGAGAACTGCTCGACTACCATTTTCATCGATTTCGTTGAACAGGTTCAAATCCAACAAGAAGGGTATGTACGACACTTTCAAAAGAGAGGACGCGGTGAACACATCTACGCACTTCGGTGACACTCCCTTCAACGGGATCGTCAATTCGATGTGCACATCGGATTCTATCCAAGAGTATTCTCCAGTAATTGGCATGTCGTATTTCACTTCGTTGAATCAGAGTAGTGCTTCAACCACAGGGCAATAAATGCCTTCGCCTCACTGCTTTTTTAAAATTTTGAAAGTTCCCACAACCAGGAAAATCTCTCCAAGTCTTCATCAATCTTCGAGGTGCAATGTCAAATACCCCGCCACCGCATAATTTTATACCCGACGAGAATCACCGGTTCTATGAGTCGAAGGCAACGCTCATTGCAAATGATATCCTTGAGTGCGAGCTCAAGGGGAAAGTCGACGAGAAGTGGGTAAACTCGTGGGCAGAATCCGGTGGCAAATTTGAGGTTCGACATAACAACTTCTAATTAATGTTTGGTTACACCTGTTCCCAAGTCCTCACATTTCTCCTGCGATTGACAGGCATTAAGTAAGGACATTGCTGACAAGATCAAAGACAAATGCATTGCGACGTTGAACATACCTCGATTTAAGATTTTCGTCCAGGTGACGATTGGGCAGAAAAAGGATCAAGGTGTTACGATTACAAGTCGCTGTTTGTGGGATACAGTAAACGATAACTATGCAACCGCCCACTTCCAGAACCAACACGTTTGGGCATCTGCCATTGTCTTTGCGTTGCACACAGATTGAGAAGCGAAGATGGACGTAGATTGTGACTTGAGTAATGTAACGACACACTTGACCCGGTGACTCTCTCCTCCTTCTCTCCTTAAAGACGACGATTGATTAGAGACAATGCCTCATCTAAGGACAATGCCCCAAAGCCATTTGCTTCGATCATCGATGTTGCTTCATCTAAAAGGAGCGCATCGTTACAAAAATCATCTATAATTAGCCGTTGATCGCTCTCAAAACAGTCGCTTGAATTCGTGCCACGCCCTCGTCCAAATAACGAACCACTCTCGTAGATCAAAACTACGAGAGNTTATGTTTTTCTGATCCTTTGTCTGCTGAAACAATGCCGCAGCCACCATTATCAAACAAACTGCTAAATGACATGACGTCACGGCGAAATTGAATGGCACCACCAAGACTAATTTCTGGCGTCATTCCTTGGGGGTCGATGGCAATATCCAATAGCTTTTGTCCTATAGCGAACTTTACTGCCTCCAAAATCGAATGACTACCAAAGTGTAGCAGATTGCTTGGATCATTATTTGTCAATGACATTTTGTACAGCTTATGCGCTGTCACATTACACGCCATGACACACACAGACACAACATGAATCGAGTTGGTCAGATCAGGAGACGGCATTTCATGTATTCCATCCACTGTAAGACGTTGCTTTCTCGTCATAGAAGGATCATGGTCATTCAAAGTGGTAGGGAGGTGGGGCTCGGACAGTATAAATGGCGCCCTCATCATGTATGACGCCAGCTTCGCGCGTTCCATGACTATTGTTTCGATGAAGGCAGCCGTAAATTCATCTGTCATAGCTGTGCACAACCGTTTCATCGATTCACCAACTTGATCTAATCTCGATTCATCTCTGGGACCATATTCGTGCGACAGTTGGCCCTTTGCGTTTTCACCTTTGAGGGGGTGAAGACGCGAACAAACCGCCTGGGCTACGAGATTTGTTCCCGTTATCAAACTACTCCACTCCATCACATTCCATGTCAAAGTGTTGTCCGATGGAAGAATGCATCGTGCTCGCCGAGCCAGCAATTGCTTGCGAAGCCACGCCGCTTCGGCATGAATCATATCTAAATACTCCGAACACATTGGCGCAATAACTTCGGCGGTGTAAAGTTGTCGACACCGTTGATCATTGAAGGCATTAGATTTCCTCCTTGCAGCGTGAAGTAACGCGATAAAAAGCTCCGAAATTGGTGGATATAACAACTGCTTTCGATCGCCATTTGACGCTTTGTGAGAATGGGGGTGGAGGATATGTGCGCCATCGCTCTCTTCCCTCTTGGCATTTTGTGCATGCAGCAACGTTACTGAGGCGCATTGGCGCAATTTTTGTACGGTGCCGTCTCGCTCTTCTTCCAACCACCATATCAGCAAGAAATTGTCATTTGACAGGAATGTATCGACCATCTTCGGTGGCAAATAAATACTACTACTATGGTCATATCCACCGCCATAAATGGCATCAATTTTCATGCCGTCTTCATTGTCTACGTTGGCATCATTGTTGACCCTTCCTCCTCTATCCACCTTGAGTGTATCTACCACGAATTCATCAAACAAAAACAGTTGCTCGATTCCCCGCAATACCACGGCACGGTCGCGACATGCGGATCCCACAACATCCGGATGATGGAAGAATGATTTTGCGCGTAACACGTGTCTTGCCATCCTCGCCACCTCTCGTAGGAAGTAGGTGGGGGCATGATCGTAGTATTGTCGCTTCAGGTTTTGAATCATTTCTCGGCCAGATGTAGAGTGCAGCGTGCCATACTCTTCATTCTCCAGGGGAGCAATTGAGGAGTAATGAATTACATTTCCCTCCTCTTCTGCAGTCTCCACTTCAGTGGCGGCAGTAGCACACACAATCAATGATTCCACGACCGTAATTACCAACGACTGAATCCCCTTCAATACCACCCATGAATACACGCCGTGATTCTGTACCACTTCACGAAGATATTGAAAGAGCCATTCGGGCAAACGTTCGAAATTAGATAACTGCTGATACTGGTGGGCCATCTCGTCCTCATTTTCCCTCACCTCCCCCGGCGATGTCATCGAGGCACTACTAGTTTTGGACATTAATCCCCCCGATCGCTCGTCTAAAAAGTGAAACTGCACTCTCTCGGCCAATGGTCGGCACAATTCATCAAGTATGTCCAGCCGGATACTGCTTGACATGCGCAGTTGCGAATGTTTTTGTTGTTCCAAGGTTAGAGCATCATGTATCACTTGAAGCTCCACCAACGATTGGGACGCCAAATTCCATTCGGCGTACGAAAAGCCTTCCATAATAATATTTGCATTTGCATCACCCCCGTTGGTACCGCCACCGTCACCTGCAATTTCTGTTTTTGTTGTTGCTGCTGGCAGTACAGACGATTGCAGCCCCCCCAACAATGCATTGGCAACTACTCTCGACGATAATTCTGTCGATGGAAATTCTGGTGCATGCTTACGCAACTCTCTTCGAAAAACTGTGGATGCCATGGTCCGGCTTGACTTGTGTAATGAATGGTACCAATCTAAGATGGCCTCGTGATAGGGATGAGGTTGGGGACGATTAAGTTGATGTTGTTGTTGATCCTGCCGCTGTAAAAGAATCAGGCCAAGCTTGCTACAAAGTTTAGTTGCTGCGTACAATACCGACGACGACGACGATGATGATGATGATGTGGAGGTTTCAGAAGGAGAAAGAATGGACGGCAATTGCAGTGTCGACGAAATCATGCTGCGATTCAAGCGGAGGATTTCAATTCGACCTTGTAACTTTTGTGCACGAAGAAATAATTCCATCATTTCCGTACCGCCGCTGTTTGCGTTACCATCATCATTGGTTGTCCCCTCTGTTGCCGATTCGAGTTGTCCATAACTATTTTGTTGTTGTTGCATTATTTGATTGTGATGTTGCTGCTCTGTGGACGATTCTTGTCGCTTTTGCAAACGAGCAAGCTTGGCCCTTGCCTTGCATAGCTCATCTTCTATCTGAGCGGCGGAATACGTGGGTTGATGGCGATGGGTTATCGTCATGGCTATGGTTTCTAGTGTTGGGAGCCTTCCTATCTTTGATTCTATTAACTCGCTAGTTACAGAGTCAATTCAATCGTTGTCCAAAAGTTATGATTAAGTAAACGATTAGTACGACTATTTAAAACTCGTACGGTTTCCGGATATCCCGTAAAACCCGTATCGCGCATGAGTACACTGTCCCGACACCCTCCCTACTCAGGCGCCTCAGTGCATCACGCCAGTCTCTAATACTCATCGTCGCCAACGAACGCCTTTGCGAACTTGGCAAACAGCGGACCATCCAAGTTCTTTGTGAACAGGTCCGCTTCATTTCGATCGGTCGGGATCCACCGCACCACCAAGATCCCGTCCTCCTTCAGCTCCCGTAGGAACACCTGCTTCGTACCGACGTGTCGCATGTGCCCTCCCACACTCCAGCTGTTGGAGTGATCTACCGCTCCTTTATTATCCACCTCCAAGACCATCGGGAGCTTCACTTTCAGCTCCATTGACTCAATAACGTGCTTCGTGTACAGCATTTCCTGTGCCGCAGCGTAGGCCGCGTACAGTTCGGCTTCACACACCGATGTCGCCGCCCGTTTTTGAGTTGAACTCTTGAAGATTACCGGTGCTCCGTTCAGAGACACCCTGAATCCAGTTATGCTCTTTCTTGTTGTAGGACACTTAGCATAGTCCGAGTCCGACTTTCCACTAATCTCAAATAAGAAGCCTTTCGAACCATCCCACGATCCTTCCGGCTTGAGTGTCAACCCTCTAAGAGGAGTATCCACGCAATACTTCATGACTCGTAGCATCGCCTCATGATGCACCTTGGTAGGCTGCTTCATGTGTCTTGCTAAGTCCCGCACTGCATTATATATCTCCGGCCTCGAATATTGCATCATATGCATCAACTTTCCGACACCTGACCGGTACTTAGTAGCCTCAGCACCACTGAGCCACTCACCTTCCGTTCCGGGAATTAACACCGTACCTGGCGCTGCTGGTGTATTGTACCTGCGCGTAGGTAATTCGAACTCATCACTAAAACTCTGCAATAGGACAGGCTGGGTGAACGTTATCGCGTTTCCATCACGTACGATCTTGCATCCTACGTATTCCTCCATCGCCCCACAGTCGTCGCATTCGAATCTCTTCATTAACTCCTTCTTGGTATTCAATACCACTTTCTCGTTTCCAATAATCAAGTTGTCATCTATCCACGACAAGACTATCGCCAATCCCTGATCGGTCCACTTGAAGTAGAGGCACGGATCAGCAGTGCTCCTTGAGAAGCCCATGCTTCGCATTGCCTTTAACAACTCTCGCCAAAAAGCCATTGCCGCTTGTTTAAGACCATATAGCGTCTTCAACAGTAACAGCAACACATCTCCAGGATAAAACCTTTTCCATCCTTGCGGGACATTCATATAGATTCGTTCACCATCCGTAAACCGTCCCAGCAAGAAAGCTCCATGAACGTCTGTCACGTGCAAAAGCCATAGCGCTAATAGCATCATCGTTAGCGTAATCCTTATGGTCGCAGCGTTGGTTACCGGCGAATGAATGCTACTTCCGTCGAAGTGGACACCGTCTACTTGACGAAATCCTCTGGCATTTAAGCGCCCTCGCAATTTCCCACTGCTTTTCTTCTTGCACGCCCAGGTACTATCAATCGGCTTGACACCCGCAGGCAACTCGTCCCGATTCACTACCTTGAAGACTCCGTTCTTCACCATTCTTTCGTGTTCATTCTCTATCTCTTTCTTCCACGCCTCGCCGTCAGGTCCATTAACCGCCTCGTCGTACTTCATCGGACGAAGTTCCGCAGTGTTCGTAAACCCTCCACCTAGCGCAGCGCCAACATTAGCAAACTCACCATATATGATGTGATTCGCTAGTGCAAGTTCAAGCTCGTCGTCATCCACAATCGCTCGCAGAGCTTCGTAGTAGTTGTCTACTGCTCCAAGGTCCCATGTGACTGTCTTCCCAGTCTCTGGCTCATATCGTCCTTTCTTCTTTCGCTCACGAGTGGACTTCCTTGTAACTTCAACGAATCCGTCATCGTCGTCATCACCATCCGATTCCGAAGAAAAAGTTACGCCATCTTCATTGGCAGTGCTTAAACCCTCCCTTTCTTCGGGATCGGCCGCGTCGTCGCACTCAGCTTCAATAATGTCTTCGACTTCTTCGGGGTTCTCCAGGAACACAACTGGTTCAAGCTTGTCTTGTTCAGTGTTTGGTTGCTCGTAATACATACGGTGCAGCCACGTCACATCTCGAGACTCATGCACTGAGTTCTTATGTGGATTCCACATCCGGTAGCAATTTCCTTCGTGATTGTTAGCATACCCGACAAATAAGCATGTCACGCCATAACTATCCACCTTGTTAACTTTCGCAAGCTTGATAACTCCAGCTTCACCCCACGTTCTTAGGTGTTTCGCGAATTTCGGAAGCGGGTACCCATAGTGCTCAATTCGCGTTTTCTCCACGCCGTCGCGCTCTATCACCTGCAACCAATCTAGCTTCGTTACCGTCATCGCCGCCTCCGGAAATAATACCCATCTCCATCGTCTTGGGATGTTGGCATCGTTTAATACGGCTCGTGTTCGCCTTGCTACGTTCGCAAATTTTTGTTCCGCCAGCGAGTTCTGCTGCGGCGTTGCCCGAGCAGTGTACTCGACCTTAATATCGAGTTTCCAATCGCTAGACTTGAGTCGTTCTTCCAATTTTTTATTCTCGCCTGCATTGTCCATGCGTAGTATTTTGATGGGCCTTCCTCGAGCCTTCTGCTGTTGCGCTTGTACGCAAAACGGCTCAATCATCGCATCCTTCGTCGCATAGAATGCCGATATCCCAAGGTTACTATGCTCATCGACGGCGATACTCCACGTCGTCCTCGATCCCGGTATTCATTCCGGCGGCCTCAGCTGAGACTGGTCGGTAAACACACGACCATTCGGTTCAGTAGCCTTTTCTCCGGTTCCTACCTTTGGCACATTCTTCTGGCGCGCTTTCGCCAACGCACAACTCTCACACGGTTCGAGCTTGCCGTTCGTGTTTAGTCCGAGATAGTTCGCGGTTGCTCGCGTCGCTCGCTCGCCGCTGTGCCCTAACATCTGGTGCACTCGACGCACCGGCACATGAACTTGAACATGAGGTGCTGCCGCGACGGCGGCTTGCTCTTCGGCCGTTCTCTTGAAATATCCGGCCATAATCGCACCTTTTTGCGTCTTGATGATGATATCAAATCGTACCTCTTCATTGTATGCCCGACGCATGACGATACCCATCTCAGCGTCGCCGACCATCGCCCAGCCTTCGTTCATCATTTTGGTGAGACTGCAGAGGTTGAAGTTTGCTCCTTTTAAGTAGCTCACATCCTTGAATATCATTTTTCGAATCGGATTTCCATTCTTGTCGCAATGCTCGACCGGTATGTCAATTTCCTTTGCGGATTCAACCGGTTCTCCATGCATGCCCGTAGTAGAAGAGCATCCGTCTCGCACATTCATCGCGCCGTTACCATGACCAGTGCTGTGCCCGGACGCTCCAGTATCTCCAATCCATACATTCGGTGATTGCAATAACTTGGCGTTCGCTGGAAATTGGATGTCGTCTGTCCCTCCCAGTCCAGTTTCCACTGTTTCCGCTGTCTCGTTAGCTGTTAGTGCATCGTCCGAATCTGTGATGGCTTCGAGAATTGCTGCTTGCACCTGGTGAGTCTCCTTCTCTAAGTCCATCATCTCGTTCCTCCAATTTTCTCGTTCTCTCTGCCGCTCAATTAGCGTATCCAAGAGACTATATCCGATCTCATCGGACTCTCTGTGTTCCGACACATAACTATCGTCGAGCTCCATTTCCAGTGGTTCAACGTTGCGACTTATGTCCAGGCTAAGACATGCATCCATTTCTTCGCATTCCAAGAGTTCATCCTCTAAGTCCGGTGGTAGCGGTGTCTCAATTGCACATAGCAGCACCTCCCCACCAACTGCAGCTGAATTCGTTTCCGCTCCAGACTTCTTTCGCATCTCCTTGGCCCACTCCGGTACCTTCTCGGGATGTTTCTTCCAGCAGTCAGCTTCGACATGCCCACTCTTACTGCAGTGCGTGCACTTCTTTCCACTCTTCGACTCGACTGAGGCTCCAGCTTTCTCGCTAGACTCCGCCTTCTTCGTTTCATCTGTGCTTTTCTTCTTCTTCGGACAGTCCTTGGCCTTGTGTCCCAGCTCGTGACATTTGTGGCATTTTCCTTTAAAGGATCCGAGTGCCGTTTCCGTGCCTTCTTCGTCCGTTTTGTTGTTCTTGTTACTTCCCTCATCATGTCCACTCATTCGCCAAGTCACACGCATCTCTTCGCAGAGCTCCTCTGCAGTCGCGTTTCTACTCTTGGTTGTCTTGTACATGAGGTTCGTGGAGCAAATGACAAGACTGTATTCCTTCCCGCCAATCATTTGCACAAGCGCTCGGCGCTTGTCATCCGACACTGACTTATTGAACCTGCATTCCACAGTCGCAATGTCATCCAGTATCTTCATTGGATTTTCTTTCTTCTTAAGCGTAATCCTAAGTAATGCCATCTCCATTTCCGCCTCTGACGTCACGTCGCTCGGCTGATATCGAAGTTGGATTGCTTGCCAGACCTTCCACGCTTTTCCGCTCGGCCAGTCCGTCGGGTCATGTCGGAGTTCCGCCGAGATCAATCTCGTATCTCGAGGCTGTACCAACGCATGAATGAGGGCTCTCATTGCCTTTCCATTCATCTCCAATGCGTCTGCCAGCAATTTCTCCGCTGGTATAGTCTCGTCCAGTACCGTCGTCTCCGTCGCCGGTAATTTCGAATCAAACGATGGCAAGAGTGCCGCCGCGAACTTCTTGTCCTGCGCAAATGCCTTAAACTTCATCTCCCACATGTTCAACACTTCGCCGCCTTCACCTTTGAATTCGGGTGGCTTGTAAGAAATGATTGTCGTGCTCATGATTTCGATTCCAAATCGTTAGACTTTTGTGAACTCGGTTCCGCTCGAAAGTCTGATTCGATTCCAATTCCGTATTTCAATTCTCGCTCTTGTCTTAAAGCTCCTCCTGAGTATCCGGCTAGCCACTTGTACTCGAGTATGTTGGGAGCCTTCCTATCTTTAATTCTATTAACTCGCTAGTTACAGAGTCAATTCAATCGTTGTCCAAAAGTTATGATCATATATATATAATGATTACGAGTTGTCTGTCTGTCTGTCTGTCTGTCCGTCCCTATCCCTAAATTGTGTTGCGCCGAATCGTCGATGCAAAGTTGAAGTATTTTTTCCAAAGCGATCCTTTTTGTACGGTACCTACGGAAATTAAACCGTATGAGCTCGCGAAGCGATACGAACGCATGACTCCACTTAATTTTTCTCCCTCCGCTCGAAAAANGCTCTTCCGATCTCTCCGCTCGAAAAAAATAAAGAAACACAACATGGTTATCGTAGATACTCTACAAAACAATTTTCTTACAGCTTGCGAAGGGTCGAGTACAACAACTCCTCGACCCGGAGATAGTAGATACGTACTGCAGAAGTAACAAAACATAAGATGATTGTATCCAAGCCAGCCACCCGCGCGGCGCAGCCCCACCAGGCTTGTCAGTAACAAACTCACAACACAAGGATCATTAAGAAGGAGCGCCTTGACGAACGCCTACGAACACTTACATAGCACATTGACCCTCAAGAACCTTAAAGAACTTCAAAGAACATTCGTCTCAATGACATTGGGAGAACATTGAACATTGAACATTGAACATTGAACATAATATTATCATATCCCATGATTAATGATTACTCACACGCAGGATATTGAGAGATATTTTGTCTACGAGCCAATTCAACCGTATTTGTGCTAACTTCACTTTCAATCGACATAGAAAACAGCAACGCGGCCATGATCATCTGGTTGCTAATATTATTACCACCGCAGTTCCACACACTCTCCATCCTACTAGCCGCCTGTCTGATTGAGAGGACAGTATCTGTGTCACTCCACTCATCGACATTTCTCTTCATTCGTCCGCACAGTTTGCCCTCATCGTTATCACCCTCATCGTTATCATCATCATCATCATCATTAAAAAGAGGCGAAATAGTTGTAAGGGGTGGTGTTTGTAGCACCACCGCTTCTCCTCGGGCCACAGTCTCAACGCGCCTATTCCTTTCGTCTTCCTCCTCCTCCTCTGGATCTGGCTTTGGAAATAAGAACAAGAGCCCCAAAACGTCCGCTTCTTCTTATTCATCTTCATCTTCATCATCAAACAACGAGTTGTTTGAACTTCAAGAACTTCGCGCACAATTACAAACAATACTCAAGCAGAATATTCCATTCCAATCCTTGTCAAATGAGAAACGTGAAGAGCTGACAAAGTATGTATTTACGATTATTGATAGGACGGAGTCGCCAATAAATGTTTCGGGACGAGATGGAAACACTATGGGAATTGCAAAGTTCGTCGTGGGGATTGAAAATAAGAGCTGGAGAATGGTGTTTACCACCAATGGCGGAGTTAGCAATAGCAATAATGGGGCTGCATCACTGCCTGCTGGATCAACGGTCATCCTGCGCGTGGGGGAGTTCTTGGGAATGGAAGGGAAGTTAGACTACGTGCTCAAGTACGGGGAACGGATCATGGGATTGAATGAATTGGTGGCAAAAAGTACTTGTTCGGTAGATGTGAGTGTATCAAAAGCATCAGTGTGATGCGCTTCTGTGGCATTGCTATCGTGTATGTGCACACCTCATTTTTTTTTTTGTTTTGTTTTTTGTTTGTTTTTTTTTNATGCTTCGGAATCTGAGGGGCAGGAGATATTGTTCTTCTTCACGATCGAAATGATGGAATTCATTGAGTCGTTGGCCTAGAGGTCTAGCCCAGTGGGTGATGAATGTGAGTAGTCGTGTCACTAATTCTTTTGTGACTTCAGTAGGTACTCGCTCTGTTTCGATACCCCTCCTTTCACTCATCCCCATAGCTGTCATATCAACCCTACGTAGTCGTCCTAGAACATATCGCAAGCAATATCGCTGGCGCTTGGTCTGATGGCGAAAGGTGGCTCGAACGTAGTTTGGCGGATGATAATGGCGAATTTGGTGCACGTGAAAGGCGATGGAAATGAGAGGTGAGAAATTCACGCCAAGTTTGAGACTTGGGTATCTCCTTTGCATAGATAATAATAGACAGCGTTGACTAGAAGTAGTTCGTATTGAACTCTCTGACCGATGTTTGGTAAGAAATACCTTACAGCAAAGGGAGAGCACAATTGGTAATCCAGCATAGTGGAAGAGTAAATCTGATCTATATCACACATCATGCGCCTACATTACGTCTCCCCTCTATGGATCTAAATCGCATCAATAACACATAGAATCAATTCGTAGGAGGGAAGGAAGTAAATGCCCACAAGCACATTAGCTCATCATTATGCAGGCTGATTCGTCTACAAGTACCCCCTCCCCCAACATTTCATTGTTGCATTTAGCAGCAGCTGCTTTCCTTCTTGACCTGCTGGCTTCGGAGAGAAACACCGGGCTTGGTGGCCGGTGCCACACTGGGTTGGTTCTTCATCCGTGCCTTGATTTGGCTGGCCATAGTCAAGAATGCCTGCTCGACATTCGTAGAGGTCTTCGCGGAGGTCTCCAAAAACTCAATGCCGAGTCCATCAGCAAACTCCTTGCCTTGCTCCGTTGATACTACACGTTTACCCTCGAGATCGCACTTGTTACCCACAAGGAGTTTATTAACATTTTCACAGGCATACCTGTCAATTTCATGGAGCCATTGCTTGACATTATTGAAGGACTCATTGTCCGTCACATCGTAGACAACAATGATGCCGTGAGCTCCTCTGTAGTAAGAAGAAGTGATTGTACGGAAGCGTTCTTGTCCTGCAGTATCCCAGATCTGGAGCTTGATTGTCTTACNAGTAAGAAGAAGTGATTGTACGGAAGCGTTCTTGTCCTGCAGTATCCCAGATCTGGAGCTTGATTGTCTTACCATCAAGCTCGATAGTGCGAATTTTCTATAAAAGAATACAGCCGGAAGTGGTAAGAAGATGAGATGGTGTATTAATGCTGAAAATTCAAACCGATCCACTCGTAAGACCAACAACAAAATAAAAGAAATCGAGAGCAACGTTTCGGCATTCTTCATAAGGAAATAAAAACAGGCAAGAAAATGAACAAACCCCCCTCCACATTTCCCCGTTTGTCGTCATTAACTTGTCCCCATCGGTACTGCACCATAATTGCATAGTTCAGCGCGACATAACATCCGAATTATTTCATAGAATGCTTACTCTTTATCGTAGGCAAGCCCAACACAACACCAGAAGACTTCCTCCTAGCATCAGTAGCAGCGGATTACACAAATAACAGAAAAAGAATTACTCACAAAATCAACACCAATGGTGGAGATATAAGACTCGGTGTAAGTGTCATCGGCAAATCTGAGGAGGAGACTCGATTTACCGACACCAGAATCTCCAATAAGGAGGAGTTTGAACAAATAATCGCTGAGTGTGACAAGGGGAGAGATGCGAATCACCAGGGTAATAAATGGATGAGAATTGGTTGATAAAATATGAATAAAAATCATGACAACATAACGAGGAGATAATCAATCGCGAACGGTAATTCAGAGCATGAACATCGCAGCGTCGGCGCAGCCAAATCGAGCAGAAGCAGTCGTGGGAATTCGTCAACCCTTCTTCCAAACGGCTTGGATCTACCCCGTAGCAAGCACAGACCCTGCCATTAATGCCACTTTGAACAGCAGTGTGGTATCAGCAAGCGGAGAAACCCAGCAATACCTAGTGGCTGCCCCGCACCTCTCGGCGAGGTCACACAGCGGTCATCGCGATTTCGGCCCCCCGCTGTTGCGAATGTGTGGTTCCGTTCATGAACCCTCGTTCTCAATTGTTTCTCCCTTCCACAGCAATCGCGATATTCCAAAACAACGGCGTTACTTACTACTCTGGATTCATTGTTGCGATGTTTAATTGTGGATGAAGGCCCCAATGCTGCAGCTGACAATGAATTAGGAATTAGATAATAATTTTCAAGAGAAGATGCGGGAGAGAGGTTATCGTTTATCAGTGCTGGAGGAATGCGTTCGACCGTGTTTTGAAGATTTTCCGCCTCGAACTCTTCCGTTGGCAAAGAAGGGAACGACGTCCGCAGATTTTGTGTAGCTTTCGCGTTCGGGAGCGAATTCCAAGCGTAGAACCCAAGCCCCCTTTGCCCCCTTTCAATGCCCACCAGAAACAAGTCAGAAATCCGAAATCCAGAAATCCAGGAATCCAGCTGAAATCAGACTTCATTCACACTCGACTCGACACCTCTCAAATATCTCAAAACCTCTCAAAACCATGATGATCGATTCGACAATTCGATCGACATAGTCAATCGTCGTCAAGCGTCAACCATCCCCACCCCATCGCTTCTATTTTTTACTACCAACATTCTTCACCATGGCGATATTGCGCCTGTTATCCTCCTCGCTCTTCTTGCTTGTTCACGTCCATTCATTTGCACCCGCGCGTGTACTGTTCGGCGAGCCAG
>JALLAX010000415.1:0-14948 GCA_036939555.1 Discostella stelligeroides
AAAAAAAATCGTCAGAGCTGCTCCTGCGAAGGTTGAATACAAAGTCGTCAATCCAAACATGAGTCTCGTCATGGCGGAGGATGCCCGATTGGTAACCAACTTTACTTTCTTCACTATCCAACAGGTTCGACCTTGCAACTTAGACAACTCAGGAAATGGGTCCAGGAGTGTATTCGACTTTGGATTTCCAGGGCTTGAGTGTATTCATTGCGCTGGCCAGCCGAACGCACGTCGATTCTTTTATCGCACCTCCGAAATTTTGGCAGGTAAGTGATAACCGATTGATATGCTGCAGTTTTTTATTATTGATGGCGAAAGAACTGACCGATTTTGTGACAATGACAGGCAACTATGCTCACATACCCAATCATATCATGGCATGCAGTGCATGTCCTCGGGAGATCAAAAATGAACTGAAAGAGAAAAAGGAAGCCCACCTCTTGCTGAAGCACACTCTTCCGAAAGGCTCACAGAAGCAATTTTTTGAGCTAGTTTGGGACCGACTTCATGGGAGAAATAGTTCCTCGGCGCCTGCAAGTCTATGAATTTCCGAATAAAGTCGCGGTTACTTCTCCTCGTATCGAGCTCATAACATCGCATCTAAATTATTTCGTTGATGCGATGATGCGTTTGGCCATGACGACCCCCCTTGTAAGCGGGAACCGCCACCTGAGTAGTTCGGCATGATGAAGGAGGCAATAAATAGTAGCAAAATGATTGTTTTGACTATGTACCTCATACCGAGTCGTCATCATGCGTCCGAACAAAATATCATCGATAAGAATTGTTGACACTCCTTTTGCACTTGTCGAGCTTCCGGTATTCCCGCTGTCGACAAAGCCCAAAACGCGTGTGGTAGGTCATGTGCTGCACGGAGAGAGCTCTTAACACCAACAGCTCTTAACCGACTGTTGAATGAAACAGAGTCGTCGAGGAGTGGATCCTCAGATGAGGTGAAGATGAGAGTCGGTGGGAAATTGCTTATGATCTCATCAGATGCAAAGTAGGGCGATGCAACTGGGTCTGTAGTCGAGCATCCGCCCAAGTAAGATGCAGATATTGTCGAAATCAAAGCACTTGGCAATACTGGATCGTTCGCACCGTCGATGCGAGAAGGAGTAATATCCAGAGACAAGTTTAAGGCCGGACAGCAGAGCAGCAATGCGTCGGGAATGTCCAGGCTACACGTTTCACGAGTATTTTCGCCTGAACTCGATCGCTCGCACACGCTGAAACCAAGTGCGTCCTCGAGATCATTGACTTTGGGACTTCTTCGTTGTGGCAATTCATCAAATTCAGTTTCAATATCATCCATCACCAACGAAACACAAAGAGCTGCGGCTAAATTTCCACCAACCGATTCTCCAGACACGACGATCCGATCTGGTTGAAACCCCAAAAGAGTTGCGGCCTGCCCAAAACGAAGTGCACGATAAATCTGGATCACTTCACTTATAGCATCTGGGAACTTGTGTGGAAACAAGGAATATTCAGGTACAATTATCACTGCATTCGATGATGCGCTCCAGTCGAGTAGGTACGGTAAGTCTCCCGCGATAGTATGGGCAAAGAAGCCACCGCCAGTAAGATGCAGAATGATGTCTCTCCTCTGAAATCCCTTGTTAATACTGACAGTGGATGAGCGATTGGACATGGTCTCGTGTATTATTCCCAGTCGAGAGTCTTCCCGCTCCTGTTGACGATGAAATCGTCGTAAAGCCACCGACAATGCTGGGAAAGACTGCCGTGATAACACAAAGCAGGATACTGCGAAATCATGATGTTGTTGTAAGCATCAACGATGAGGCATGAGTACGAAATGATTGGGCAGGAAATTTCCCTCACCTCCACAAATTTCAATACGATCTGCAATTGCTGCTCCTTTCAATATTCGTGTGGCTTCCAGCGAAGCTTTTTTGACTGCAGGAAGTGACACCATGCCCCACGCATTTTGGATTATTGATGATGGTGCATTTGCCAGCGACGAGGCAGATTTTGCCGCAGGGCCAACGACATTGTAGTAGCTTGCTGTGAGGGAAGCCACAACGTATGTCCACAGAGTAGTGGATTTTGAGGTAGATACCGAAGACTCGATGACCTCGTGACCTCTAGTTATCTCGATGGCCTTCCCAATGGATGCATATAAAAGATCCATTCCTCTTTTAATCAGTTGAAACCGTATCGAACCGTTGGAGTACCAGAGAATGGGCTTTCTCGGTGAAATGAACTGTTTGCACCTCACTTCCATTTCAGATCCATTGTTATTCACAAGACAGATCCACTGCAAAATCCAATCCTCGGTGGCAGCAGCGGAATTAGCAATTCTTGCATTCATGCACAAAATTCTCCATTGTCTTCGAATAAGCGATGCCGTTGCCATCCCCGCTGAAGCCTTGCCTGCCAGTGGCAGCAAGTCAAATTGCACATGATTGGAACGCAATCTGGAAGTTAATGCATAGGCACTCCCAATCGTCACTCCTACTACTAGTATTCTCCCCGACACGAGGGGCAAAATTTGAGAATGAGAACCCGCACATTTACTTTCGTCGTCACCTGAATCCGCTTTTCCATCACATAGAATCGAATTAGCCTCTTCGAGTCTAACTAAACAAAGTTGTAGCGTCACAATCAAACGAAATAAGCTGGAGTCTTTCGTGCTTCGCAAGGGACTGTGCTCTCTTGTCAATGATGATGGAGTCGACAGAATCGGAAATGAAGGATTGTCCGACATTGCGCGTCTGTGATGATGACCTGTGGAGGGACTAGCATCTCCTGGACTTTGTGCCATTGGAGGCGGTGGAGACGGCGATCGTCTACCCCAATACCAACCCTGAGCATAACTATCATCTTCAATGGGATCATCAATGGATAGGAAATGAGTATTTCCTCCCCCTGGCATGACAGCTGGGATCGCAGAGTGTGTCCGCCTATGCAGTTGTTGTCCCAAATCTATTCCACCACCACCTGAAGAGTTATTAGCAGCAGCAGCAGTCCGGCATTCTCGAGCCACATTCGCCGCACATTGCAGTGTCTTGATTGTATTCATCAATGTTGGAAATTCAGTATGCTCTCCAAAGAATTGATGAAGCTGCGCCTTCTTATGAGTGTCATGAATACTTGACAGATATTCCATCTCTCGAGATAGCAAGTCGAGGAGGTGGGTGTGGATTAGTCTATCCACGCATTTTAGCACTGTGAAATTGCACCAACACAACATGCCATCATATATTATAATAAGTTGAGGCTTGAAACACTTTTACAAGTATTTCATTATTTTAGATCGAAAACTCACCATCGCACAAAGAAACAAGTTGGACGGCACGTCTTCGGAATACTACCCTTGCTGACGAATGAGATTCGAGATACTCCAAAATAGAGTGCAGTAACGAACGACATCGTTCAACTAGCTTTGCAGCATCTATGGCATAATGATGATTGTTGGGACTATAATATGCTTGCATAGTGTTTATAACTTATATTATCTGCGTGCAGGACTGCAGGACAGGCAGTTTCATGTTGTTTGTCGAGGTTGATTGAGGTTGAGGTTGAGATTGTATGAAGTAGTGTTTGGGCATGGTCTGTGACGTCGGATCGGACACAATAAAGTTACTTTTGGATACAAAATCCGGGGTCTTGCCCGCCACCCCTAACCATTCTAATCCACCAATCACCAATCACCACTCACTACTACTTTTACCATTTGGATTTAGGTATTGACCTTGACCACCACTGTTGGAGTTGGATATCCACGGTCCGTGAAGCAACACCGAGCACCGAGCACCATCACCCCAGCCAAGAACAAACAAGCATGTCATCATTAATAAGTAGCATCTTCGGAGGCGATGCACCGGCAGCCGTATCAGATCTCTTCGAGTCCAAAAACTTCTCGGTACCCACCGTGTTGCATCCTTCAAAAGATAGAAATAATCATGGTAGCGATGGGAAGGAGGAGATCGTAGTAGCAGTAGCTCCTGCATCATCACCGGAGGGCAATACTAGTGGCACGGATAGTTATGCACCGCACACCACAGAAAATGCAAGAACAAAAAAGACCAAGGAGGAGCTAAACGAAGAGGAAGAACGCACCATCTTTGTGGGAAATCTACCTCCAGACGTTACCAGGCGATCGCTGGCGGGAATATTCAAGTCATGTGGCTCTGTAGCGAGTGCAAGACTGCGTTCGATGGCGGTGGCGGGTGTGAAACTTCCACCGGAACAGGCTGGGAATCAGGTGAGTGTGTGATGTCTACTTTTACTTCTTTCTCACCAACCAAGCATCGTGCCACATTCCCTAATCCATACAACTCATGCTATCCTACTGATTTTGTTCACATACTGATGATGATGATGATGATGATAATGCATGCTTTGCTTTGCGTCAATCTAGAATATGATGCGCAAGGTTTGCGCCAACACTGGAAAAATTCTATCCGATACACCGAAGAAATCCGCACAGGGATATGTCGTATTTGAAGTGATAGAATCTGTAGCAAAGGCATTGAAACTTAATAATACCATCTACCAATCACATACGATTCGTGTCGATCATGCCAATCCAACCGTGGAACCATCGCGGAGTGTATTTGTTGGGAATTTACCGTATGGTGCTGACGAGGAGACGTTGCGTGATCATTTCTTAGAGTCATTAATGGATGGAGAGGATTTGAATGAAAGTGAAGGTTGTGCCATTTCTGGAATACGCATTGTTCGTGATAAGGAGACACAGGAATGTAAAGGGTTTGGGTACGTCACCGTGCGAGATGCTACTCTAGTTCCGTTAGCGTTGCAGCTTCATGGATCAACTTACCTGAAGCGTGAGTTGAGGGTTATGGTGTGTGGGAAGAGGTTTAAAGGTAAACGAGGCGATGGAGGAGGAGAAGGGGCCAAGGGATTGCCTTCGCTGACAACGAATCAATCATCAAAACGCAAGTTGGAAGGCAGCACATCCCCTGCTTTTACTCACGGAGGGGGGGCAAAAAGACGGCGTGCTCGAAGTGAGAAGAAGGGTGCGCCTCATTCGGGTGTGAATAAAACGAGTAAGAGGGCTGCGATAGAGGCGAAGGTGAATAAACGCGTGAAGAAACTACAAAACAGAGCGGCAAAGGGAATGGGAAAGAAGAAAAAGTAAGATACAATGGAGCATGTGCTCATGTTATCACGAAAAAGGGATAGAAAGCACCCATTTCAATAAACAACGCAATGTAAACTGGATATTAGAATTGATTTTGCTGTGCTTGTCATGCTATCACTTGACGAGTTTCGCATTCCCCTCGTCTAATCAAATATAGTACATTAAAGTGGTGTCAAGGATCAGGTTTTGGTCTTGATCTCACGGGCACTTCCCCATTCGTTATCGCTAAATGATTATTAGATTGGCCTTCGTCGTCATCGAAAATAAATGAAGGCGCATCTTCCAAATATAGAGTTTCATTTGCTGCAAGGGGAAGATGTGGCGGTGGATGTCCATCATCATCAAAGACAAATGAATTCATATTCTCCAAATATAGGGTGTCTGCGGCATGCACAGGGGGGGGCTCATTGTCGTATTCGAATACAACCGAAGGAAGATTTTCCAAATATTTTGTATCATTTAAAAGAGAAATCGGCTCCATCTTTGGCTGAGGTTCATAATACCTTTGATGTCCTCGTGGGACTGACGCAGATCTGGAATTCCTCCGTTGAAGGGGTTGCGGCTGCGGCGGTAATCGAACTGGCTTCTTCTTTGGTTTGCTGTATTGCTGACCAGTGTGGAGATAGCTCACCATATTTCGTTCGTTCTTTGATGCGTCTCGTTGTTCAAGGAAAGAATAAGTGCACCAGCATAAACAGCAGGTGAGTAAAACGCTTACCACTGTCAGGGTAATGATTGCCCACAGAGGGAGAAGGAATGGATATATCTTCGGAGATTCCGTAGGCATGGGAGTAGGGTAATTCGCACAGACCGTGTAGGTTCCATTGCCATCAATACACCAATTCAAATCCAGATTGGTGGAATTGTTGGAGTACATTTGAATTAATCGAAGTATCTCATACTTGGAGCTCTGTATTTGTTCGTCAATGATCGACCTCAAAACGGGGTCATCCGTTATCTGGTTAGCATTGATGTCTAATTTTTGATCCACAATTTCCACATACACATCTTTGGCAACAGTATTGTTTGAAGATGCGCGATCGACCACTTTCTTCATTTCTATTGTGAGAATATTCAAATCATCAACCGGCATCAATACTTCTTCATAAATCAGAATTACTTCTTGTATCAACTCATCCACATTCAGTTGCAATGGTAGATTAGCTAGTCCAAATTCCACCGTAGCCTTTGGATGAGTGGCTACGCACATTTCGAAATTACCTTCCATCCCATCTCCATCGATGCACCAGTTCACGCCAACACCGTAAAAAAAGTAAACCAAGCTAGTGCACTCATTAATCTCCTGAGAGATAGCAGGGTATAAATCACGTAATCCTGAAATGATTAATTGACCGAAATCCTTTGTTGGATCTCTGACCATGGTAACATCGTAGTAGATGCTTATCGTCTTGCCATTATCATCACTGCCATTCTCGGTGGTAGTAGCAAACTCTTTAGCGTACGAGGGATTCTTTTCAACATTGGTCACCTTCAAATCTGGTTCCACTGTCGATAATTTGATCAATACTTTTCTCATCATCAGCAGCATTTCCTCCTCTAGTAAATCACTATCCACTACGTTAGGAAGGCCGTTGACTGTGAATTTAATTGTGACTGATGAATACGTATCATCCTGAGCATCTTCATCCTCGACTAAATTACGAGTCATAGAATACTGGACAGTGAGTGAACCACGTGCATCCATCTGACGGCGGGCGCTCAATCCATAGCTATCCTTGTTGATTTTGACCTCGTTGTCGTCGTCGCTGCTGCTGCTGCACCGAGAATTAGTGAAAGTAGAAGAAGTGGCGATGACGCATTCACCAGAGGAGACGTCAAGACAGGTTGTGGGCATGCAATCGCATTGACATCTAGTGGAGGACCAAATTCCATTGACACACGTAGGGGGCATTTTTTGAGTGCAAGCCTGCTGGGAAAGGGGGATTTGGTGTGAGAGGAGGAGGACAAAAGCGCAAACGGCGCCGCGGAATGACATGGCGACTGCCATGGTCGATTTTTTGTTCTTCTTTTGGTGAGGTTGTGAGTTGTTGATTGAACGGTACCTAGTACGATACATAATGATGGGATTGGCCGGGCAGGGAGAGGCAGGGAGGCTGTTGCAAAAAACAGATACGTAAGACACAAACAACAACAGCATGATGTGATACCGACAGCTGTTCAAAGTCGTCTTATTGATGTTCTAACACATTACCGTGCCTACTACTACATAATACTCATCATTCCAACCACCAGAATCGGTATTTTTGTTTGAACGACAGGATTAGCTGCACTATCGAGAAGCGCTTCGATTTATGGGCGCAACGACAAGATCTCCAAAAGCAAACCATGACTGACGGCCTTGATACAATCACTTTTGGAAACCACATCAAAATTGGCAACAATGTATTCCATCGATAAATCCTTCATGACTTGGCAATGTGCGTCGTGTGCACTTTGCAAGAGGTACGCGGCATTTTCAGATCCAATGCCCCGACGAACAACGACACAACACATCTCACGCAGCGCAGCCAGTTGGTACAAATCGGATGCAAGATAGAGTTCTACCGCGTGTTCCAACGCAATTTTCACAGAGTCAGTGTATAAATACTCCAAAATTAGCAAGAACACTGCATAAGACATGTTGGGGATTGGAATTACTGCTCCCTTTTCGCATTCTCTCATGCCACTGCGAAACATGGCTGCAAAATGCTCGCATCTCTTTGCCAACACTGCCCGTAGTGCATAGACATGCCGGCCTTCTACGACAAATGTAACGTCCGAATATTCCTCATCATTTACCATTTCCTTCATGTCTTGTACGAATGATGCACTTATGGGTACCATTGTACCTGGAGCTGCACGGCGTGAGCCGCCGTGCGTGATCGACTGCGGCTCCACCAGGCAGGCAGTGTGCTCATTGTAGGAAGCGACGCGGACCACCTTGAGACCAACCAGTTTTTCCAGCAGCTGCGGAGTAGATACCTTCTTCCCACTACCATGGCCTAATTTGCCGTGGTCACCATTGCCCCATGTGTACACTTCACCCTCGGACGTCAACGCAACCGAATGACTCCATCCGCAAGTAATTTGCTGTAAAAATATTCCATCGAGAGCCTGAACTAAAGTGGGTTTGACTTTGTTCACCTTATCACCATGGCCGAGCTGACCGTGTTCCCCTCCACCAAAGGTGTACACTAAAACAGGAAGTTAGCACCAGTACCCTTGAGAGAGGAAATATAACTCAGAAGAAGACATTGATTTCATGACAGGACTACTCACTTTTGCCATCTTGTGTGACTACCGCGCTATGAAAACCTCCACATGTGACCTGGATTGGTCGTTTGCCCAAGAGGGATTCGACCAGTCGGGGTGAATGACAATTTCGTTCGGCTCCATGGCCCAACCTTCCAAATTTCCCCTGGAAAAAAGAGTGGCGATGTAAGTCAGTACAGAATAAAAGTAACCTAGCGTGTAAGCAGTTGTGAGACAGGAATCGTATCTTACCTCGCCCCAAGTATAAACCTAAAATTTAAACAGATAAAGCGATATCAATTGAGCATGATGGAACGGGCCTCAAAACCTTAGTCGTGGTGCAAAACGAGTGACACACGCACCTCTCCCATATCTGTCAAGCAGCCCGTATGGAACCCGCAAGCGCTAATCTGCACGACATGCTTCCCACTCAATCGCTCGAGCAACTTCGGTGTGTACTGGTGCCCCTCCGTATCGCTATGCCCAGCAACACCATTTTCCTTGTCGCCCCACCTGGGTCGATGAAAGTGTGGAGAAGTGGACACAATAAAAACAGGAGATTGAGAGCGAGTTGCAGCGCTTGACAGTTGCAGCACGATGGAAGGTAACTGGAACGAAAAACTCACGTATACAAGCATCCCTTGTTGGTGACCACTGCCGTATGACGCGATCCACAGGCAATATCGACAATCGTCAGTCCGACCAACGCCTCGACTCGACGGGGGGTGGAGTGACCGGATTCATTGCCATGTCCAAGTTTGCCGTACATGCCTCCTCCCCACCTATTCATGTCCGTAAAGATAGAAGAGCGTGGAATGAGCGAATCACAAAAAAAGAGTACCACAATAGGCGTGCCATGACCCCATTGACATAAACGGAAGTAAGCAAAAACAAAACTCACGTGTATAAATCACCATTTGACGACACAGCAGCGGTATGATAGCTCCCACAAGTGACATGTGTAACGATCTGTCCTGTTAAGCTCTGACACAACCTTGGCACATACTTCCATCCGTTATCACCACTTGTTGTTTGTTTGAGAAATAAGGATTGACGCGAGAGGGAGAGGAGTAGAGTAGGGTTGAGCAGCGAATTTTATTTTGTGTCACCAATATAAATTACTGTCATAAACGTTTTGAAAGGTATATAATAAATATATGTAGACTTACTGTCCCAATCGACCATCATCGCCTCTTCCCCAAGTATACACCTCCCCCTCACCGGTCAACACGACAGTATGCCCACTTCCACAGGCAATTTGTTTCACACCCACACCGCGCAATGAGTCCACGTAGGTTGGTTCGTCTTGATCCGAGGTATCGCCGATCCCAAGTTGTCCATCCTCCCCCCGTCCCCATGAGTAGACTGTTAATTCTCCCGGATAGTAAGGAGGAAGGGAGGAGGAGGTGGAGGATTGTTGATATTGTTGTTGGTTGGTGGAGTAGATTGGTTGCTGTGATGATAACGGCGACGACGATGACTTGTGGTATGTGCCATTAGCAGTGATGACGCCACCGGAGTAGGAGGTGGGTGCTGTTGTTGTTGATGATGATGTTGTTGTCGACTGTCTAAGATTTGTATGTTGTTCCTGTTGCTGAAGCGAAGAGGAGGGATGAGTAGAGTCGTAGTCAATGTCCATTCCTTGTGAAGATAATTGACTACGATATTGACGATTTTGGGGATGATGATGATGATGTTGTTGCAGTTGCTGTTGATGATGCCGATTGCGGTCGTAGTAGTTGTCATCACTATCATCGTCTTCTCCATTGTTTTCTCCACTTGCCAAACCATGCCTAGTCGTCGTCATCATTGACGATGAAGATAAAGTCGCCCCATTACCACTACCACTGCCACTGCCACTTCCCGCCGCTACCGCAGCAGCTCCGTCACCGCCCGCCATGATCACCGCTACCGATGATGATGACGAGGACGAAGAAGATGACGAACAAGCCATGGTATTATTATTTGAAATTCTCCGTTCAGTCGATCGGGATGACCCCGTGCTTGAAATCCCAGCCGTGGTGGAATGTGATTGCTGCAAGGTCATTGGTTGTTGACGTGGATGGAGGAGGTTGGCGGGTTCCCCCAACGACGACGGCGACGACGATGATGCAGCCGCAGCTGCTACTGCCGCCGTAGCCGCCATCCCTGATGCAGCAGCAGCTGCTACTGCAGCTACCGCCGCCGACGATGAAGAAGATCGAGAAATGGAGGAGGATGGTCCTCCCTCACGCATGGAGCATCCCGCCGCGACATTAGAAAATGATCCGTCTGGGGAGGAGGAAGAGGCTTGGCCGCTCATGGTTGGATTTGGATTTGGCCGAATACGAGTTCGTGAATAAAATTAAAATACGTAGATGGGTATGTAGATAAAGTAGTACCTCGTATGAACTTCCCGCCAATTACCCCAACGCAAAACGTACGATCGGATCGGTACCTATGTATCGACCAAACAAGAAAAACGAAGGGAACAAGATCAAGGACGATGAATTATTGATATTGATTATTGAAGGAAGGACAAAGGCAATACTGCTACTACTATCTACTACCACTAGTACTATTCTGCTGATAAGGTGGTCTCTCCTGCTCCCAATCTCTCTAGAAATCATCCCACCACGATGATGTCTTCAATGCGCACCCCTCTACCACCTTCCTTCACACTCCTGTTCTACTACCTCCTCCTCTCCGTCTTTGGCGGAGGCGGCGCACCTCCCCTTTTCTTCATTATTCCAACCACCACCATCTTCGTATCCGCGGGTATTATGAAAACCAACCCCTGTCCAGAGGTACCCACTCTCATCTGTCAACATGGCTCGTTCTGCACTCCAGGAAATGCCAATTATGGACCCGAACATGCACATTTGCAATTACAAACTTCCGAATCGGGATATTATTGCGATTGTAAGAACGATNTATGGACCCGAACATGCACATTTGCAATTACAAACTTCCGAATCGGGATATTATTGCGATTGTAAGAACGATGGATACATTGGTCACGAGTGTCAAATATCCGTAGACAAGTGTACTGGTGGCAATGGTGGTGTGCCATATTGTTATCACGGTGCGCAATGTCAGGTCCGCAAGGGAAAATATTACTGCGATTGTCATACGTTGAATCAACATTCCTCGTCGACATCCATCAAATATGCTGGATCGACATGTCAACATCCCTCCACCAGCTTTTGCGCCACATCGCTCGTGGAGAATCATGCACCCAATTTCCAATTCTGCACCAATGATGGGATCTGCAATCGTTGGGTATCGGATGGAGAGTCCCATCCGGGATGTACTTGTTTGGACGGGTACGCCGGAGAACGGTGCGAGATTGGGATGAATGATCCATATGCAGATATGGCACAATATAATTCAAGTGGAAGTGGTGGTGGAAATAGTGCCGCTCGAACTGCGGGGATTGTGCTGTTGGTTCTTGCACTTGTTGTTTTGATTCCGGTGATTACGTGTCTTGTGATGCGAGCCAGGAGGAGAAAGAGGAGGAATGCTCTTGTTACCACCCCTGCTGGTACTACTATTGGTACTACTACTACTATTACCAACGTCGATGGAAAGACTGTGGTGGGTGAAGGCGATTTAGATGCCGATGGGAGTGGAACGTTGGGAAGCTTGATAATTCATGATGAAAAGAATGGTGACGTGACGGAAAATGGAAATGGTGCACACCATGATGAGGACGACTACGTTGAAAATGATGATGATGATGATGATGGTTTGACTACAGAAGAAGTAGATGATAAGGCAGTTGATGCTGCCAATGGAGAGGCCACCAATGGGAATGCAGCGCCCTTGTCGGAAATTGTTTAAATCAGTGTTTGCCAGGCCAATGGTGCTGGTGTTCAATTTTTATTTTCTCAAAATTCAGGAGGTCTTCAGTTTCAATTTACTACATCCAAGAAGTGAGGATTGCAGATAATAATCGATTGAAATTGAGTTATGATTGTATTATTGGCTAGATTTTTTATTTCCGTTTTGTTCCAACCAACCCATTCTTTCGCGCCTTTCGTTTCATCATAACGCGATCTCTCCTATCGTCTCTCTTTTTGTCCACGTGACCATCAGTAGTATCGGTGTTAAATCTGGATATCGCGTTACTGAATTGAGTGGTTATTGTGCAACCAAACCCATATGCCGACAACGGAGGCCATTCCCATAATTTAATTAAGACTCTCGCAATGACGTGAGAACATAATATGAGTAGAAATAGATGTAGGACGCGATTGCGAGTAATAGTAACCTTCATGTTGGATGGGACAAGGACAAGACGCTCGTTGTGTTGTGGCGTGTGTTCGTGCGAGGTGTCTCTCCTCTTGGCGGGAACTTCGTTCTGCCAACACGCAACATCGCAACACGCAACACCAACCACTCACCTCCACGCACCATGGCCTGGCCCAGAGCCGCCAAGCCACCTTCGCGTCCAAGAGAGTAAGGAACCCAAATATCTAAGGAGGGACAATAGACTTATTTCCCGCCGCTAATTGCCAATGCTACGGAATTTTATTTTGAACTGCCCGGCCATTGGCCGATCTGCCGCCAATTCAAATTTGAATGCATGGTCACTGCTGCCTCCCGGGAAACGTTCCCCTGCCGCAATCTTCTCATTCATCACGACAAGGCGTTTATGGATTGATAACTTCTTACATCCGAGAGGACTTTCGTCTATCCTAAAAAGCACGAAGAACCATCAGCCGATACGATTTCAACCCAACATACAATTTCAACGAAGAAGTTACATTTTCCTTCCATCATCATTCGCCGAGACATCGAAACTTCTCAAGTCTCTGTTTAGCAACAGTCAACAATCCCAAAAACAACGCCTCATGGTGAAATTGAAATTCCGATGGCAAGATATAAAATTTAATTTCCAAGAACGGATGAAACTTTTGAAACAAATTCAGAGCGAGCAACGAAACATGGCCGCACAACGCGCCCTTGCTGCAAGGACCTCCTTGATGAATAGATCTGCCAAGTTCTCCCTATTATTCTTTGGAAACATGCGCGGAAAGGTCGGACAACTATCCTACGTTGCCATTTCAAAGGGAAAAAGGAATTTTATTTCCCATTACAACGCCAAGAAGAGAGTCTATGCAAGACGGAAAATTGCCAGGCAGTTATCAAGAACTATCATGTTTGAGAAGTGGAAGGCGCGGTATTATTCATCCAAGGAAAATAGTTGGAGGTGGATGGAAGGCAATCCACTCATCGCAGCCGGGAATTCTAACATTACCACATGGAAGGGCGTCACTCTTACGGAACCGTCGGATCCATCTTGGTTCGACGGGGAAGGATATCCGCTCACATCGCGAGATCCCGAAACTGGACGCTTTGTCAACCCCTGGTTGTCGGAGAGTAGCAATGGTAAGAACGGACTGAAGAAGTTCTTTAGATGGAAGGTGGTGGGTGCTTTTCACCGATTGATGGGTACCGTTGGTCTATCCAGCGGCAGTAGTATCTCTGGAAAGGATGATAGAGTTGACGACAATCCAAAAAAAACAAATTCTACCCATTCGCCGATGGTAACCGCGCCACTCGATCAATCTGTACCTCCATACGAAAAATCTAAATCTGACCTCGGAGGTGAAATCTATACATCATCAACTCCGCTTAACGATCACAATCAAGAATCCATTAGGTTAACGTGGATTGGGCATTCAAGTACTCTCGTTAGATTTCCTGGAGATTTCACCATACTAACAGACCCGCATTTCTCAAACTACGCAGGACCTGTTCGTAGGGCAACACCACCAGCAATGAATGTTGCGGACTTGCCAGATATCGTGGATTGTGTTTTAATTAGTCATGATCACATGGATCACCTTGACTATTGGTCAATATTGGAGTTGATTGACTCGAATAAAGTCAGTTTTTGGGTTGTACCATTGGGGATCAAATCTTGGCTGGTTGAAAAAGCAGGGGTTTCACCTGAGAGTATTGTAGAGCTTGTTTGGTGGGAAGAAGTACATCTCAGTAAGCCACTCGGAAGAAAGCTTCCTGTGGTGAACAAAGTGATTGGGGCGTCCGGAAAAGTGACTTTCGAAGAAGAGATGACGATGGATCTGGCTGAAAATAATCAGCTTGTGATAACTTGTGCACCTGCTCAACATTGGTGCAGTCGCAGTCCTTTTGACCGCAACAAACGACTATGGTGCTCCTTTTCTGTTCGTGCAACAACTGTTCCATCTCACAATTCCGGAGCTCTGACACATTCGTTTTACTTTGCCGGTGATACCGGCCTTCCGCACGAATTTCCATTGCATCATCAAATTGGTGACCGTCTTGGACCGTTTGATCTTAGCATAATACCTATTGGAGCGTATGAACCAAATTGGTTCATGAAAGATTCTCATTGCAATCCAGCGGAAGCTGTGAAAATTCACCAAGCGCTGAGGTCTCGAAGAAGCGTAGCGATTCATTTTGACACGTTCAATCTATCCGACGAGCCCATGGAGGAACCGCCAAATCTTTTATTAGCGGAAGTGCGAAAGGTTAATGAGAAAATTGCAGCTCAGTTGGGGATGGATGAAAATTTGAATGAGATACTTCCTCCTTT
>JALLAX010000416.1:0-13321 GCA_036939555.1 Discostella stelligeroides
ACGGAAGTCACTGGAACACAATCCTCATCGCCCGCCGAGCCACCAGATCCAATATGTTCATAGTCATCCGGATGATGCGTAAAGGAAAAACTACCGGTACAGGGGCGAGAATATATGGAGTAGTCATCTTCATCCAGAGTAGATGCAAAGCTGGCATGCGTGGGAAAAGGGGACGGGTATTCCCCATCCGAATTCATATCCATGCTGCCAACCTCGATCGCACGACGAGCGTAAAAGGCAGTGAATCCATTATTATTCGTCACCCATGTACCAACTCTGTTCCGAATCACCCCCGGAGGAAGACGTTTACGACGACCCTGCTGGGAGACCGTTGGGGAAAAACCACTGGGAGGAAATGTGTCCATATTCGGAACTGGTAGCGCCTCACGACGATGAGAACGTCGCTGTTCCCATCGTGGCATACGCCATGGGGATGAAGGATCCTCACCATCTCGGGCAGTATCAAATGACGAGCCATAACCAGAGGTAGCGGCCTCGCGTCCCCCTTGGACAATGGCACCCCGGGTGGCGACGTGGTGATCCACATCCACTTGTTCAGTGGCACCAAGTGCGTCCGAACCGGGCACAGAATCAACGACTTGTTCAGTCGGTGCAGCGACTTGTTCAGTCGGTGTGATGGTATCGACTTGTGCAGTCGGTACGACAGTATGGGCGTCACCCACGACAATGTCATCGTCCCCCCCAGGCAGAGCTGTAGAGGGAGTATCACCAGCAAGAGAGGCCGGTTGATGTCGGTGATGAGCGCGTGCTAAAGCCCGGCGCTCACGGGCCGAAGTTATTTTCTTGTCCGTCATGGTGAAACCGTGACGAGGATGATGTTGGGTACGAGTTCCTCTGCAGGATGTACCAATATAATAATAGACCGATCACACCTGGGTTGATGTGATCCACAGCGTGTCGCTGGCAGCACCTCCCCCGAAGACGCAAGAGGAGTGCTCTTTCCACCGACAGTGATATTACTATCAGGGCGGTAGAGGATAGCGTCGTCCGTAGACGAAATAAAGGAAGGCTCAATAACCTGTTAGTATCATGACTCCCATCTCCTAAAGCAACAAAAGCGTAGGTAGAAGAAGTGAGCTAAGTAATACTACGTACGCTACTTGTGACAGTTACTGTAGACGGTTACGATCCAGAAAAAAGAAGTTGGCAGAGAGAGACAAGAAGTATCGTACCGTAAGAAGTCACAAGTCACAGACTGTCACAGATCAGGACATCCCCGGCCTCCGCCGGGCAATTACGGGCGTAAACTGTGAAAGTGAAAGGTACGATACAGAGCACTTGAAATGAAGATAGAAGATGATTCGCAGAGGAGAACACGAGAAGAATTTCCGAAATGCCCGGTGAAAGAAAGTCTAGCTGGTCAGCATCCTCCCAGCGCCGCAGCAGCCTAACGAAGGCTAAAGGTGGTAGCTTGAGGAAAGATAATGCCGGTCGCGTGGGCGGCGTCGAAAACATTGCTGATATGAGCAAGTTTACGAAGCAATTTAATAACCGCACTAAAAAACCATCATCGCTACCAACGAGGGATGTGGACCTAGGTGTAGGCAATGATGATTTCGGAATTGATGACGACGACGACGACGACGACGACGACGATGATGATGATGAAGATTTCAAGTTGGATAATATTCTTTCATGCATCGTTAATGAGAAGGAAACTAAACATGTGGAGCCATTACCATTGCCGAAACTCAATGGGTCAGTCGGATTGGCTGATCTTGTAGGAGAAGATAGTGCTAATTCCATGAAATCGAAATACCTTTCTAAGTTGGGAGCTCCATCATATGCGGTTAAAACTAACACGCTCGTGAAAGGGGACAAACACTCAGACTTCAACAGGCGTCATATTACATCACTTGAGTTGGAGGGTGATAAACCTCTTCGGATTGACACTCCTCCAATACAAGACACAAATCCTGCCGTCGATGAAGTGAATAGTCCTGTGTCGGATGAGGAGAATGACAAACTCTTCAGCATTCGAGATGTCTCTGATAACAATAAAATGTTCGTTAGACAAGATCAAAGGCCTGACTATTCGTGCACTGGAGTCGAGAGCAAAATAAGTGGTGGAGACATATTGGCACGGAGTTTGTTGGTAGACTCCATACTCGACGACCTTCAATTGAGCACCAATAGCCGCAGCACTGACATCTGCTCGTCTGATCAAGGGCCGGATAAATTGATATCACTTGCAGATACAGTCACTCCTCCAAGGGGACGGATCACGACAAAAAATAGCACACATGATGCAACACTTCCTCACCGTGCATCGAGAGGTAAGTCGCGTGATCTTTTGCTCTGTTGACGCATTGAGCTGCAGCTTCTGAAATTATTACTTTGCACATTCCAAGGTGCAAAGGTGGAAGAAGAAGTTCTTGGTACCAATCGAAACAACTTAGACGATGAGACATCCGCAATCACCGAACCAACTGAGTCACCGTTTATTTATACCTACAAACGATCGATTGATGATGACTCGGTCTCGCAAATAACGTCTAGTATCGCTGGATCATCGCATCTTTTGCGAAATGTCCCTTCAGCCTTTGGCTCATCATCTTGTTCCCCAAGCAAGCAGGTAAACCGATCGAGTCTTACTTGGATGAACCATGACAGTGCAGTTATAGGCGGGGGGAGCAGAATAATTCAGCGAAAGGGTCTGTACGGCCGTGATCGAGTCCGAAAATCAAACAAAGTTTCAGCATTTGCCGTATCAGGAATAGGTGCCTGGAGCCATGAGGGTGGAGGGAAGAATAATTTGGACGAGATCGCTTACGTTCTTAATACCGATTGCACAACTTGGAGGAACCAAACAGGGAAGGTAATGACACAACCTCTTGGGAAAGGAAGGGGTCAGTTTTTTTCTCAACACGGTGCAAACGACAAATCTATCGGATTGAGTCAACATGGTTTCGCTGACGACATAAAATCAAGCGTGTCACGACTAGGCATGGGAGGTGTGAGTTGCGGTGCACAATCTGTTTCAGAAGGTACTGCCGACACAGAGACGACTGCGAGCACGCTCGGATTTTTCCAGCATCTTGCATTGCTTGCATGGAACGCGCAGCATCGTGTCGGTCTGTATTTCTTTCCGGTATCACCAGCCGTAACACAGAGGAAAAAGTTTGATAGATCTAATTCATTGGATAGTCTGGAGGAAATGTTGCTAGAGGAAGGCGTAAAAACAATGCCGCGGAGGAAACAGGAACGTTTCCGTTGTCGCAATGGTGATGAGGACGACGATGATGAAATAGATTATTTTAGTAGAGCAATGTCGACTTCGAGCAATACTGGATTTGAGGGATCACGCAGGTCAATTCGAAAATCTCTCTTCGGGATGAGGAGAGCAGCTGCAATTGGAGGCATTTCCGTAGTTTTGACCGGTGGATACACAATTTATCGATCACCGGGGAAGAAGAAATTTTCCATGCATGTGGAACGACCACCTGGAATCACCGATGCAAATCGAGTAGGGCGCATGAATGCCAATGGCCTGGTTGGATCGGAGGGTGCAGACTCAATGAACTATCAATATCACGACATCCGTCTCCCTCAAAAGTTTGAGTCCCTGGCCGATGTAGACGATGTTCAGTTTCCAGATGACACAACTGTGCCATTTTATTGGCACATACCACGATCCAGTGGTGGCACAGTGAAGGATGTATTAGGAGGGTAAGTAGAATCACAAGTTCTGCTTGTCCTCTTGTCGATCTCAAGACGCGAAAATTCCCTTAATATCAAAGTGTTTTCCAGCTGCTTGCATTTGACTCTCGCCGCAGATATGGGCGACGGTAAAGGACATACTCATGGCAAGGTAGGATTTATAGTTCACCAATTGTCTGATACCCGTTCGCCACGGCTCAACTCTGTTGTCATATCCGTCCAACAGTCACTCAAGGTGCTTCATGTATCGCACGAAGTATCATATCTGAATGTCGACACATCGACGCACCAAGGAATAGCTCGTGCTCACAATCTGAATCTAATATCCAGTGGACTTGCAGACGTAGTGATGAGTCCCCTACTTCATGAATCTTTGGCTTTATTCTCGCCAACACATAGAGGGAGGATGTTCGCAATATTTCGACACCCTGTTGAGAGAGCCACGAGCTTGTTTTATTTTCTCCAGGATACGCAATGGAAACACCCGGGTACAAGAAACGATCAACTTGCTGACATAACTATCGAGGAATATTTCAAACAGGGCTATGGTTATGCGGAGAACAATTGGATGACCAGATCCTTAAGTAACGGAGTGACTGACAGTGAGCTCACTGAGATCGATCTTGAAGTAGCCAAAGCGGTTCTGAAGAAAAAGTGCCTAGTAGGTCTGATGGAAAATAAACGTGAATCATTTGAGAGGATGCTGAGGTATTTTAACTGGAATCCAAAGAACGAAAAAGATCTAAGCTGTCTCGAGCGGAAAACTGAATTTGCGTGGTCAATGATGCATGATCATCCTCTCGTGGAGGAAAATTCCCAGGCATGGGGATTGATTGTCGATGCTAATAAATTTGATATGAGATTGTATGCATTTGTCAAAGAGCTATTTTCTGAACAAGGCACTCAGCTTCCGCAGGCATCCGGGAGGTGAAAGAATAAAGAAAAATTTAATTCAACATGGCCAATTTTAGACTTCTTTAATCTTTTCTAACTCTAGATAAAACCCTACAGCGGCTACGTATCTACAACATGCTGTATCTTTTCTTCAAGGCTATTCTTCGATTTAACATCAAAGTCAGTCACCTTCAGTTCTGGTGCTGCTAAATGGTTCAACAGGAACAGTCAGATCTCCAATGGATGACTGTGGACACGCAGTGTACTCATCAAAGAAGCGGATAAATCGGTCTGCATATATCTTTGGGTGAACGCAACTTGCTGCTTCCCATCCTTTCCCAGCGAGCCTACGGTAGCGAGCTTCAAATCGCTTCCTAATGTTGAATTGCTGAAGAATGTCAATTATTCCCATGTAAAAAATTTTGCCATCACAATACTCGACCAAGTGTGGAGCACCCGGTACTGATGTCTCCAGCGGCAGATCAATAGAACTTGTATCCATCATGAGACCCCCATCCTTTCGGAAACTGAGAGGGGCCTCGAATGTGGGTAGGACAGCATCACTTGTTGTGACAATTTGGGACTTACGGTCAACGACGGCTTTCAAAAACCCACGCATGTCAGCAAGGTGGCATGCCTCTTGACGTTTCACTCCGGTTTCATTTTCTGAATCAATCAGAGGTTCAAGAACTGGTTTCATTCGTCGGAGACCTCGGATGGTGTAAAAACGGTGGAACGGCCAATACATATCTTCGATTGCCTTTTCTACTAATGCATCCATTCTCTCCCTGCTTTCCTTTGCTGATTCATCATTGACCTCATCTGATCGTTTTAACACACGAACAGCTCCATTAGTATCATCCGATGAGTGAGGTGCTCCTGATCCCGCAAGGAATCTACTCGATTTATTATGGACGCCATCGAGATAGCTGTCATCGTCATCGTCGAGAAATCGGTCAAGAGTTGAATTGGATGCATCGTTAGAAGAGTACGACCCGTTATCTCCGTCGACTTTTGGTGCCGTTTGCGTCAGTTGTGCAGCGGACTTCGTTGTTGCTTTAGTGCTTCTCTGACAAATATTGTGCACGCCAATAAGCATACTATAATCCATAATTTTCATCGCATGGAGCCATTGACAATCATTCACCACTTGAGTTTTCAAGCGCTCGCGCAGGCCAGACTCCAATATAAAGGCTCCATCCGGTAACACTCGTCTAATATCATTGTCTTTCTTCACAGCATCGCTGGGTTTCGCATCGCGCCCGGTCGTTGATCCCTTAACATCGAACAGCTGATGCAAAAACTTATCAGTATCGTACACAGATTTCATCACCACGAACTTGACATTTCTGTTAAGATGATAAAGCTTCACTCGATACATGCCCAAGAATTTTGTGATGAGAGTATTAGGATTCATGGCACAATGACGAAAATAATGTGGCAATATCCTGCGGAGAAATTTGCTTTCAGTATTTGTCATTGTCTTAATCATATATTTTCCGTCGGGAGAGTAGAAGAAAAACTGCTCGCTTTTGGCATTAGATTGGAATTCAATATAGTTGGCATTGCCGCAAACTGACAAAAGAAAGTCGTATTCATTAACACCAAACATTCTTCGCAGATAAGCAAATGCAAGGGGAGAATAGTCTTTGAACTTGAAAGTGTGATTCAATAAATGTGGGGGGGTGATGTCGCTTCCCTGGAAAAAAGGATTGGAAAGGAAACATATTAGATCTGTTGTAGAAGATAATTGATGTTGCGAAACAGGAATGTTATGTGACACTCACTCTCGGTGGGAATTCATACTTTTTTACGGCCATCAAATGATCAGTATCCAACCATCGTTGCGTATTGTGCGCTGTTTGACTCATGGCCAAGTTTGTCCTCCCAATGGACGTCCTCATCCCGAACATGACCGCGATCGACATTGTGTACAGTTCATGCTTACCGTCAATCACTTTCCCCTTCACGTATGACCTTTGATCCTTATGCTCCTCCATGGATCGACGTCGCTTGACCCATTTCCGAACCGACTTTGGACCATGGAAATAAAAGGAGTCGTCGTCGTGTATCGCTTCCTTCTTTTTGATTGACATTCGCGATAGTTTCTTCCTCGCCTTGGACATAAGTGCTTCGTGATGATCGGCTTCTCTTTCATTTTCAGCAGCTTCGTGCAATTCTTCCTCCTCTTTCGATTCTTCAATCGTAAATTGACAAGTGGTGCTTCCGGGAATTTCGACAAGAATGGGATTGAAGCTAATTTGCTTCTCTGACTGTGACTGATCCGTATCATCATTGTTTCTTTCTACCTTGGGTATGTTACCATCTTCATTCGGGTAGTCTATTGTTTGAATAGCGTCAGCTTCTCCATCCATTCTACCATTGGTATGTTTTACCGTCTCGGCGATGGATATTTCTGATGGTAATTCATGAAGAGGCTCGATAGACGATATTAATGATGCGCTCGTTGGAGAAGAGGCGCCAGCAGTTGGTGCTCCTCTAGGTACCAACGGAAGCTGGCCGATTCCCTCTGAGACAGAGCAAGCGCGCTTACGCAATATACTTGGACGAGGGCTTCGTTTGATTTGTAAGGCACTATCATCGACTACTTCCGACAAGTTTGCGTTTGCTCTGAAGAGATGTGTGAAGGGCTGTTTAAGGGGTGTTTTGTGCGCCTGCCCCGTTGCATCGGCTGTATCCTCTGCTCCTTCACTAAGATTCAGATCAAAAACTTGTGCGGCTCGTTTCCTATCCATCTCCTCCCCCGCAAGACAGGCAGCCGCTACGGCAGCCGAGGACGCCAAATGAGTGAATGAGCCACTGAGTCGCTGCGTTTGATGCTGTGCAAGCATTAATGATTCGCTGAGTGGTGTATGCAGTTGTTTGTCCTTTTCAGTGCCGACATCATCTGTGTAATCTTCACCCGTACGGTTGGCGGCCGATATGTTTGCTGGTGGCGTCTTTTGTCTACTACGAGTCTGTGCTGGAGATTTTGTACGGGATGCAGGCTCTAAGATGTCCACGGGAGTACCCGAAGTTGTCTTTGTCTTTGATCGGTTGACTCCATCCGTGTTGGCTGAAGAAGGGGTGCCGAGCTGTATTCTCCCAGTATTATCTGCGTCCTCTCTTATTTGAGTAGACTTGTCAATGGGAGTGTCCTGTGATGTGGAGACAATCATCTCTTCACTCTCATGTCGTTCCGTACTATCTCCATCTGCGCCACGATCCGAACCCCCCTCGTCATCCACCTCTAGAATGGCAGAGGGCGTGTGCTCTATCGACGCAANCTGCGCCACGATCCGAACCCCCCTCGTCATCCACCTCTAGAATGGCAGAGGGCGTGTGCTCTATCGACGCAAGCGATTTAGTCCGCACATGTGCCCCAGCCCCTCCTCGAGAAGTTCGTGAGGCCGATTTCAGCACGCGCACACTACGGCTGACTTTTCTAAGTTTACTAACCCGTACATCGGCATTGGCCTTGAGAGCCTCTGCTGCCGGCGTACCGTCCTCGATTTCAAATAACAGAGGAGGGGAAAGCAATTCTGACGCGTGAATACGGGCATCCTCGTGAGAAAATGAGGATGTAGACGAGGCAACGGTACTGTTATCCTTGCTAGCGGTGGTGTTCTCACCGACACCGGCGACGCGGTGGTGATGGTGATGGTGCTCCGCGGAAGATAACTTTAGCGGTGATCCCGGCGTAAGAGTTAATTTCACCGGAGAGCCCGGCATTGGTGGCGGTGGCGGTGGCGGTGGACTCTCAGCCATAGGCCGAGACTTCCCTGTCATGGTGCTGTCATTCATGCTTGTTGAGGCGGGCCGCTCTGACTGTTTCGCCGTCGTCATGGTCGCCGGCCGTTCGCCGTCTTTTTCTCCATCTTTTTTTTTCGACGAAACTCGAACGAACCGCACCAAACCAGACCGTAACTGTAAAGAGAGAAGAGCTGAGAATGAGAAGAGAGAGACTTGAGTTGGAGTTGGAGTTGGAAGTGCCCTCGATCGATTCAGTTCACCATCATCATCATCATCCCCGGCATCGCCCTAAAAGAAGAAATATGATGATGGCCGGCACAATGACAACGTAGGACTAGACGATATATTGCACCTACTTTATTCGCCTTTCGGCATAAAACCTATTATTAGCTAAGTTCACTTGTCGACAATCAAAATTGCTCCTCATTAACTGCATCATCTGCAGCTGCTGCACCTCTTGTGATATTCCCTTCACTTATTGCCACCTCAGAATGAAGAAATTTAGCGGCATTGGCTGATTTCTCAACCTTCACAGAAGATCTTTGAAGCATTTCCTCCTCAAATTCGGCAAGCGCTGTGGCAATACTTTCATCGAGGATTTTATCTTCCAGATTTCTATAGCCAACGCAGTACGATTTGTACAGCTTCCGAGAAAGAAGTATTGCGTCCAGCAGAGCTTGATTCGCGCCTTGTCCTATTGGAGATGGAGTGCGATGAGCAACAAATTGATGAATGAATTCCGAAGAAACAGTCGCAAAAACGGATTCACCTTTGAATGGACTCATTGGGTGTGCTGCATCTCCGAGCAAAGTAACATACGAATCAACCCCCGCTGAATTACAGCCATCTCGAAACACACCTTTCTCAACCAAAGCTCGATCATAACAAGGGTAGCCTGTTATAAGATCGTCCTGTGTTTGGCTTAGTAGCGCTGGTATTGGATCATGCCACTGACTGCATCGCTTTAGAGCTTCCGCCTTCAATGCACTGGGGCCCAATATGCTTAATTTTTTTGCGTCAGATTCTTCCATTGGGAATGAAAGCTGCCACATGCTTAAACCATTTTCTCCATCCGGGTCAATAGCAGTTGCTTCTTCTCCTCCAGGCCGTGCAAATGGCATAGCATACAGACGAGTAACTCCATCGGCCGTTTGGAACACCGTTTCACCATTTGTCAATTGAGTACCTGGAGAACTTACGATGCCCAAAATTACAATGCATCCCAAATATCGCAATGGTGCCACATCCTCCCCTAGTTTCTTCGCTCGAACCGAACTCCGAATTCCATCGCAACCCACGAGCAGAGTGGCACCAGCAGTTATCACCCTGTCGAATTCGCCTTCTACTTCTTCCAAACCGTCAGTTTGACGATTATGAAACGTGAGATTCAAGTTCACATTGTCTATGTTTGAATCATCGAAATTCACCCTTTTTTCATCGTAATCGATTAGCTTGTATCCCCATCGTATAGTGCCTGGTTTCAGCATTTCTAACAACAGCCTGCGCAGATTCTGTCGAGAGATGTGTGCATTTTGACGTTTGGCGTGTTTTCTTCCATTCTTTTCAAACCGCCCGCCCCAAACTTGCATACCCCACTCTCCAACCACAGTTCCATCAGGCTTGTGTACCACATGACGCTTCGAGTGGATACCGAACGTCGACCTTGAGACATCATCGTTTTTTGTTGTGGCAACTGCGTCAAAGTCATGGCCATTATCCACCAACTCATCGTCATCATCGGTTAAGGAAAAGAATCCTAGCGATCTAAGCGCTCTTGCACCCTGCTGCATAGTGAGACCGTATCCTTGTTTGCGCTCTTCAAAGGAAGTATCTCTCTCGTACACAATACAAGGAATATTACGATGTTGCAGTGCCGCGGCTAATGCAATACCTCCTATACCACCACCTATGATTGCTACTGATATTGGTAAACGCTGCTGGGCATCCATTTTAATTAAATTTGTTTTCTCTGCCTCATTTTCTGTCAGCATAGAGGGAAGTGGATTCGTAACCAAACCCGAGCCATCACATGGAAGACATAGTTTCATTGGAGGCGCAAAATTAGCATTTGCTTTGTTTGGTACTACTCCAAAGCCATCCGTTGAGTTGACTCGATGAGATTTCGCCTGAGCACGTGCCTTTTTGGTGAGTGGCCCACGAACTTTTCCCTCTCCCAAACATTTCGAGCAAAGCGATATTGTCTTTCCTATTTTTTGTTCGTATGGAGATAATATCTGCAACAATTTTTTTCCTTTAGGGGGTGCTTTATGTGATGGCTTTTCGGTGCAATCTCGCTTGGATTGATACAGTTCCATTGTGTTCGTTGTATGGTGGCGTCTCTTCGGTCGGCTGAATTCCATTATCTGTTCTGAAAGTATCACGCGGAATGCATGTTCACCACAACCTACACTAGTAGCAACGATGCAATGAGAAAAAGAAGGAAATCGTCTACCCGATGATGCTGATGTGGTATACACTGAGAATAATGCCCAAGAAAGTCTTCTCATCGATTTTTTGTTCTCGACGATGGGATGCTGCGCTACTTGACGGTGGTCAATTATCGAGCCTTTCGGATACCTCTTCTATATTTATCAATTGCAGCACGTTCCCGATCCCTCCCTGCCTTAATGACCCCAGTGATATCGATGTCTGGACCGAATATAATGTATCGGATCGATGGGCCACGAATATGAACCAAATTGAATTGCTCCTCGCATTCACCACCGTCGCTCCCGGTAGGATGGTGAATTCCTGATTCGTAATTGATGTTTAATTCTTGTGGTCCTCGTTGATCGCCTTTCGTTGCAAGTTGCTGTGCATTCCTTGGCTTTCTCGCCAACACAAGATTCATGTACGTGTCGGCTTCACGAAGTTGACCACGAAAAGTTCGCCCCTGTTTCGTTTCGACCAGTAGGTCTATCCCGACAAAATGCCTCAGTAAGGGGGCGAGGGTAGATTCACCAGACGATGATGCCTTGGCCTTGGTCGTTGTGGATGGAACAGTCGAGTTTGTTGCTGGCTTCTGTGTGTGAAGTGTTGCTGCTGCTGTTTGTGCCGGCGACTCCATGGTTTGATGTTGTTGTCATGGTGACGCACCTCCTCGTGATGTAGATGTAGATAGCTGTAGATAAGTAGTACCAGATACTTAGAGTAGATACCATAGTTACAACATCATAGATACTAGAGATACGTCAGGATACGCCGTTTCCCGCGCCGAAAGTATATCTCCCGCCAAAAAGCGTGATTGACCAAACATGAAACATGAAATGAATATCGTAACATGAAGCCATGATTGTTTGGCTAATGTGAAACAGGTACAAATTTATTCCAGTGAAATGTCTAATCAAAAGAACAAAACCATCGAATATTGGGATGCATTTTATTCGTCAGTGTCATCCGAAGTTAATGCAAATCACTTCGCGTCCACGGGTGAGGGCGAGCCTTCTGGTATTAGTGCTGGGGGTAAAGCCGATTTCGAGAACGATGAAATTCCATCTTCTGATTTTGAGTGGATAGTTCCACACTCTGTGGTACTTGATACTATTTTGAATCTCCTTCCGCCATCGGGCCATTCTAATCAGAGGCAATCTCCAAACAAACCACCTAAACAAAATGTGCATTTGCTCGAAATAGGGTGCGGTGTCTCGCAGCTCTCAATTTCGCTACTGCGCAGACTGCTCTTGTGTCGTCAAGGCACAAATGTATATGACAGAATATATAACGTTGTTGCAACAGATGTCAGCTCAGTTTGTATCGATCGCAATCGAGAAAGAGATACACTGTACGTATCGTCGATTCGCAAAGAGGGTCACAGTTTCAGGTACGAGGTGTTGGATGTTTTGAATTATGATGCATCCTCTCCGCATAATCAACAATACGACATGATCCTGGACAAAGGAACGCTTGACACCTTCTTGTTTCGAAGTAAACGTACAAACAAAGGTTCTGCCACTCACCCTCCACTACTTACACCTCTGTTGAATAATATTCATCGATGGTTACGATGCGGGCACGAAGCAAAGTATTTAATAATAACCCCCAGGGCGAAAATCAAGTCCATACGAGACTTCAATGGCTTTGCTTCAGTTCGTCGAATAAAACTCGATATTGCAACACTGAGTGGCAATGTTATTCTCGTGAAAGGCAATAGTGAAAATTCAAAACAGTCTAAATCGGAAGTGTATCTTTATGTATGCATCAAAAATGATATCTACCATCCAGAACATGACGCACCATATCGTGAAAATGGTAATACAAAGGATGAATCATTATGCTCCAAATGTGGAATAAGTTTTAAGGAATTTCTAGGGAAAGTGGACTCGAAGGATCACGGCGAGGTAGTGTGTGAACGGCGATGGAAGAATCACTGCGTACATTGCAAAATTTAACGATAATATTTAGTCATCTTGAGCATAAGGGACGATTATTGAACTTTCATAGAGAGTGAAATTCATTATAGATGTGATGATTTACAAGCCAAGGTAGCACTAGATTTTGTTTCAGCATTCATCTTTTGACAGAAATTTACAACCACTGCAATAGGAAATATACTGCAGAAAATCCGGTCATAGCTGTTATCGCCTTCTGATTTTGGCGTATTGTCCAAACTCCATTTCCTTCTAATCCTATGAGTCCATTCTTGGGCGATGAATTGGGACTCTGCACGTTGGTCGGAGTGGACGACTGCAACGACGGCAATTCACCAGGAGTCACCGGCGTACTTATTGTGCCTATTATTTGAGATTCGGGTGATGGACGCGGGACTGACGAATTAGCTTGCGCAGTTGGTGTTGTATTTGTTTGATTCACAAGTGCCTTCATGTCGAAGATGACGTTAATGAGCAAATAAAAGTTGGACCTCCTTTTCCCCAGCATCCGGACCTCGAATTCAGAGCAGTCGTATTCGTGGCATCCACGTGTTAAAATTCGACTCACTGAGTCTATGAATGAATAATCATCATCAACCATACCATTGTCAACAAACTCAATAAGT
>JALLAX010000417.1:0-19402 GCA_036939555.1 Discostella stelligeroides
TTCATTCTCCTGAGAACTCCTCTGAAGTTCGATCGGGACTTTTTTCTCAGATCGTACCTATGAATTTTACCAGATGGCGGGAAAGGTCTTGTGAGGTTGAATAAAAGTGTACATACAGTCTAAAACCAGTATTTTTATCACATCAGAATTTGACCAGTAATTGTATCGGTACTTTGCGAACTCCGGTGTGTGCTAGCGGGAGAATTTTCAAGCTGCAATCATGTGTGGTGTGTGGAGGGGCTACTGGCTAGGGGCCTGTGATACTTGGAACTGACGAAAATCAATATCCATTGAGTTATGGACCATCGCGTCCAGGGGTACACTTTTTTATTTAGTGCTGGAGTACGTACGACTCGTCATGGTCTGGGCGTTGAAAAAAAGTGTAATTATTTTACTAGCTAAATTTCAAATGTTGTTAGGTCGATACAACAACTGGTCATGAGAAAATTGAAAAAAAACATACGAAGACATGCCGAACTTCGAAACAATTAATCTCAATGATAGCATGACTGATCGGCATGCAACCAAAACGAATCAATACATCGAGAGCATGAGTTATGGGGATATGCGTATCATTGCACGAAATGCAGTATCATCGGAGAATGAAGGGTTCAAAGTTGACCCAAAAAGGTGTAATTTGTGATACAAAAACTGGTTTTAGGCTTGTGCAGGCGTTGTTTGTTGTGGTTGTGGTGGACGTGCATCTACGTGCATGCATGGCATGGACGGTTTGCACCAAAATGACCACTCGAGAAACTGGCTGTACAACAATTCCTGAATAAAATGACGAGGAAGGGTGGTCAGCACAGCCCCCGCACCTAAATCAGGAATACAAAAATCAAACAAACAAACACAACCATGACGATGCTCCAAGACAAATATTATTATCCTGCATCAGCGCAACTTAAAAGCATTCCTCCATCCAAGGGAGCACCAGAGGGGAGGAAACGAATATGAGTACTGAAGCTACCGAATATCACTCGTTGCGAGGCCACGCGGACAAATTGCACTGGGACGCCGTCGACGACGCCTCCGCCTCTGACAATAATACCAGCGATTCTCCAAATCCGTCGACAGCAACAGCAACAACTGCAATCCACCACGAGAAGGAAGCTAGCGTTCTCCCAGCGGTGGTGGTGGATGCCGCGATAGAAAAGACGGATAGCTTAAATCATCACAATATAAAGACTGCCGATGACGACGCCGACGATGGTGACAGCAGTAACGTCAGTGGCGGTGGGCAAGGGCAAGCAGTGGCAGCGGCTGTAAATAATGTCACCATCCTTGATCATGCCACTACCAATGATACCTTCACCACCAAAAATAACAACAACAATAACACCTCTTTCCTACACGACAAGATAATAATTACACCTCGCAATCAATCGCCACACCTCACGCTTCCCAATTATGACGAACATCAGAAATTAATCGCAACCCAACAAGTAGTAGAAGAAGAATTAGACGAAAATAATGCCGCATCCTTACTGCACACGAAACAATCTCAAGAACAAAATGCCGTGAATTTGTTAGAGAATACCCCGATAAGATGGGATCCTCCCTCTGATTATTTCAATAATAACGGGGGGGTGGATAATGCTGCAGGTGGTGGTAGCAGTTCGGAAAACACCGATGGCATGGTGGGATCCACTTCATCATCATCCTCGTCGTCGTCGTCGTCATCATCTCCCCGAGGTCCCGAAGGTTCCGATGGAATAGAATCGTCCACCTCCTCCGAGGAAAATAGTAAATATTGCAAATCTCAAAATGGCGTCTTTGGCTCACCCCGGAATGGAGGCGTATTACTTCGATACCAGTATGAACTCACCGTTGATAAACGGTTAGGAGAGGAGTGGATTGATGATATACTGCCTAACTTAGAGGGAGGAATCAGTGATTCGTTATTGCCAGTGCTGTTTGAGGGGGAGTGTATTCCAAGTGAGAATGTTAGAAGAAGACGTAGGGGGGAGAGGGGGTTGTCGTCGTCGACGTCGTCGTCGGGGGATGGCAGTCCTGATGTTGTGTCATCGCGGGGTTATCTTAGGGGACTAGGAGGAAAAAAATCTCGACGACTCAAGAAGAGCAGTAGTATTAGTAGTAGGAACAATAGTCGAAGGCTGGAAGTTATTGTTGGAATTGATTCGGATCCCAGGGACTTTCCGGCGCGTGATAAGGGTGAGTTATCAAACTTATGAGACAGTCCTTTAAAAATTGCCCAAAATCCTCCTGTGTTCTCTTACTCATCCTACTTCCACAAAAAATATTACACAGAATGCCAATTCACCATACCGTATGAAAAATCCACCTGCTACGTTATGGAGGGAGCATTGACGTTGCACTTTCCTCCCGATTACTCCGTATTCACCTACGTTCAGGGAGCGCAATTTTCGACGCTTAATACCATCCGCGATGATATGGCCTATGGTCACTTAGCTGAAACTCATCCGTCCATCTTAGGCCTCAAGCTTTTGGATTCAAGCTATTCATTAGCGCCATTCATCACACCCGAATTGCAAGAGGCCATTGTTAACCAACGAGAAAAACGGAATGCAAATATAGCCGCAGCAATCCTTGTTCCATTGTTCATATTGTGTTGTTGTGGATGTTGTTTCTTCTTGTGGAAACGCCGACCCAATGATGTGGATGATTTGCATGATATGTTAGACGATATGTTCTTACCATTTGTGAAATCCAAGATGAAATCTATGGATCATGGGAGTGATGGTCGTGAAAGGGACACTTTGCACAATCCCATAAAGCATGCAAACACCACCACCAACAACAATCACTACAAGAATTCGAAGCGACGCAGTCGCCAAGGTACAGTGAACAGTAGTCGACGAAGTGGATCGCACAGTGCTTCCGCCGACGCCTACCTGGCTGAGAATGGTGGTGTCCGTATCACATCGGAAGACGGAGGTTTGGACACCTCTGCAAGACGGCGTGCAAAGTCAAGGAAGGACAAGAAGGAGAAGAGCAAGAAGAAGAAGAAGAAGAAGAAGAGCAAGAAGAAGAGGAGCAAGCACAGATCGAGGAGTGTCAATTTCGACAGTACAGATACGGACAACACCGATACCGATGATAATACCGCCGGTCGAGGTACCAGCTCTTCTTCCACCGACGACAACAACAGCACCACATCCTCAGGATCTCGTTCGAGTCGAAGTAGTACCACAAGTAGCGACCGTCGAAGTACCACCGAGGGTACCAGTACCAGCGACGACGATAGAGAAACCACGAGCACCAGCACTAGCGACGATGACAAGGAGACAACCACGAGCACAAGCACCAGTGATGGTGACAAGAGTTCCTCGAGTGGGGATTCAGAAAAAGATGACGACTTTGATATTAATTCTATGACAAGTTCACATTCCAATTTTATGCTGCAACGGCGGAACTTACGTCGTCGATCGAAGGGACGAAATCTTGGCCCGACAACACGCTTGAAACCCAAGTCGAACCTGGTGATTGCGGGCGGCACTGGAGAAGATGACAACAGCGTCATGACGGGTATGACTGGTGCTACTGGCACACATTCTATGGCAAGTGCGGCCACCGCACAGGCAAAGAATGTCGTGGCAGGAGCACAAAGGGCGCCCATGAATGTTGGTGGCGGGGATGACACCAGCGTTATGACGGGAATAATGTCGGCAGCAACGAATAGGGTCGCCAATACCACCACTAGTGGTGCCGGTGGCGATCCTGGCCTCCTAGGTGAGGTCACCGATGACGAAGAAGCCGAGCTGGACGATATGACAGATATCGGTATGGTCACAGGACAGAGTAGACCACCAAGTCCAAGCACCTTTAGTTACATTCCGAAATCGAGTATAGGAGGAGGTGCAAAGTTTGATGACTAGGAGATGAAAAGGGAACATAACAGCTTTTGTATGATGGTAGCAATGATAATTCCTTTTAACGAAGCCAATCAGCAACCATCAATTTAAATTTTAATTTTTTATTGCCATTATTGTTTGCCTGCGGCTGACCGGCCGCGAGCGAGAGAGTGGATGATTGCGAAGCATTCCCGCCATACCGAACGCCATACATATTATTATTTTTTGGATCCCTTTCAATTTCACTTCATTACTCGTCGTTGTCGCAATAAATCATCGCCGCCCAAGTTCGGTTCCAGTTCCATCCGGTACTTTCCCAATCTTCCTCCATCACATCCAAATACCATGCCAAAACCAACAACCAACAAGCCCGACCCGAAGAAGCAGCTCATGATCAAAGTCAATGCATGCAAGCGGTGAGAACGTTCATTTTGAAGTCTTGGGCTGCTTTCATACCTCTCTGTATCGCTTTATCTGCTTAACCATCTCATATATTGCCCCCCAAAATCTCTACCAATTGATAGTCTTGTCAAAGAAGCCGCATATTACGTGAAGGAGGTTAGCGAAAACGAAGACAAACTCAAAGCGATGAAAGATGCCAATAGAGATCCCCACGACATTAAAAAGTTTCAAGAAGTGCTGGGGGAAAGTCAAATGATGATTCCCGTTAGCATCACGAGCAGAGATAGGGCATTGGATGACCTCAAAGAATACGTGGCATCGTTGATTGAGGAAGAGGGGGAAAACATTGATCTGATGTCATGTGAGTGGATGAGCGAAGCGAAAAAGTTATTGGCAGGTTCGGAAGAAAGCAGTGCGGGGAGAGAAGCAGTGCAAAACCATGATAATGAGGAAGTGGAATTCGCAGTAACTCGTATTTCTGGTCTGAAAGATGGAGAGGCATTTTGAGCATGAGATACTATACTGCAACGAGAACCAATTTTAATAGAGGGTGCGCAATACCCAGTTCCATTGGAAAATCGAAAATCCATGCAAGTCACACAAAGTCGATCATACAAGGGTGGCTATTGGCTTCTAGAATTATAACAATTGGATTCATAAATACAACATGATACATCCCCATCTTCTTTGCGCATGATGGCCAATACACATTTTAATACTAACATTGGCCACAGACGCTGGTATAATACTCCGTCTGATCTTCACCTGGAACTCCTTTATCTTTCTCTGCATCCGACCAAGCCATTGGGAAGTGCGCGTCTCGCTTGGTATATCTAGTAACGAAGACACGAGTATTTCCATCGAAATGCTCTGCATTGCAGAACCATCGGTCACACGGATCCCTATCCAAATCATCAGCGTTACCTGAATCTTCGTTCCCCTCGACAATACCAGGTGTTGGCTCGAGGAAAATCCATTTCCCACTTACTACCCCATTATTTTGTTCATCACCAGGAATGTAGACTTCAACCCAACTATGATTTCCCTTTTCCGGATCATTATTCCACGCAGGGGTACCCGCCATCCGTGCCGGGATGCCCACCGATCGCAATGCGGCAATGAACAGTATCGCGAGGCCAGTGCAGCTGGAATGTCCATACGCAATAACAGATAGTGGATCGAATATTCGAGGTGTCAATCCTGCTCGGAACGAAATTGGAGTGTTGTTGCTGTTAGTAGTTTGGCGACCAAAGATTGACCAAATACGTGTGTTGATTAATTTCACGGCCAACTTCATTTGTTCCTGTAGCAGTGATGGAGGTTGTTCGATGTTCACCGTCCTGGCGCTTCTATTTGTGGTAGAGATGATACTGGCATGATGTTGTCTGTCGTCAAATATTGGTCTTCGTTCGTAACCTTTCAAAACGTCTCTCAATGCATGGAAAAGAAGTGGACGATGATCTGTTCGAGGTTCATTCACAACGGCATACGGCACGACATATTCCATGTAGATTGATTTGGGTATGATGTCCGTCCACGGATAGATGGCCTTGGCCTGGAGGGAGTAGAATATTGTTTGATTGACGATTCCATCAGATAATCCATCAACTGCGCTGATGGTTGGGCTAATAAGCTCCTCAGTAATACGTCTTGAAATTGATAAACTGTTATTGTCTCCTTCGCCAAGATCTTTTGTATGTAAATTGCCGTCGTCGGTGATGTAACCCAATGTTTTAGCTATCGGCGCATCATAAGGCATTCGATTCTCCGACAAATAATTGAAAAATTCCAAACGAGCCTCGTCCATAGTCATAATGGAGACAGGACTACCTTCATCGTTGATCCAACCGCAGTGGGTGATGTTGCTGCTGCTGCTGCAGGGTATGATATTTGAATTTGACGACTCAGTTTTGTCCCCCAACACGCCGCCGTGAAGGTGAAGGACTGCTCCGCCCCCATCTAGTGCACCACAGGCAAAGGCATGAGGTAGAATGGCCACAAAGGCAGACGTCGTCACGCAAAATAATGACAAGGACGATTCGAAGATGAGAAGTAGAATGCCCCCACGATAGTGGTAGAACGGTCTTTTGTTTGATCGACTTCTAATCGGAGTCATAGTGACTGATGAGCTTGGGTGAGGGTAGAGATAGAGGGTCCACACCATTGTTGTCCCGCCAATTTTTTTGTCGTCAACTTTTTTCGTTTTTGCAGGTGTGATTGAGAATATTCGTCCACGGAGGGACCTAGCTACAGCTTATGGGGTAGTCAGTAATGGCCGTGGCCGGGGTGGTCACTCGGTCAAGAGCTCACCCCTATTCAGTCTAATTAGTTTAGCGTCGTAAGTCTAACTGCGGTCAGCAGTGAAGTCAGAATTATGATATGAATACGGAATCTAGTATCACGGTAACTCGGGTTGCTTGCCACATCGAATCTCCAGGTACATCGCTCATGCACGATCGGCTGACGCGATCTTTCTCAGGTGTCGGTGACGCACGCCCAAGTGGTTACTCCCTCCGTCCAGTCACATTCCATGGTCATGTTTCCTCAGTCCCCTCAAGGTCGCTCCACGTGTCGTGAAGTGGGCTTGCCTATCGGGAGTCGAAGATGTCATGTAAGATGCCCTGAACTAGGCGTCGTCGTTTACTCCCGAACATGACCTTGGTCATTAGGTCAGCCAGGTTGTTTTCGGTCTTAATGTGCCCCGTCAGGGACTCACCCATGGCTACGGATTCCCGTATTGCATGGTAGCAGATGGAATTGTTCTTCTTTTTCAAAGTTGATTCCGGTCGCTGCGTATTGTTGATAACGGACATGTTGTCACCGTAGATATAAGACGGCCCAGTTATGGGTACGCCCATCATACGTAACTTATACCGTAGTCCCCTCAACTTTTCCATCCCGTGCTTCATGGCAACGAATTCGGCGCCGAAGACGGAGGACTCAATTGTGGGTTGTCTCTTAGATAACCAGTCTACCAACGCATTGTTGACGTAGATTAGGAAACCCGTTCGTGATCGTCGTGTCACCTTGTCACCGGCGTGGTCACTGTCAACCATCATCTGGAGGTCTACGTCTTTGCCTAGGGGCTTGGGTGCGTCCGTTGGGATAGCCTCTGTGACGTCTCTGTAGAATTCTTTCCAGTCGCACTGCTGGAATACAGTCATGTCAATGTCAGGGTATGTGGGGTCAAAGATCAGTCACAAATTATGCTTTGCCCGCAAGTATGCCATAACGTGTAATGTGGCCTTGAGATGTCCTTCTCGTGGGTATGCAAGGTGCGATGACAATAGTGATACCTCAGTCACGATGTCAATACGCCCGATCTCTACCATCCAACGCATCACGCCGATGATTGTTTGGAAATACGAGGCGCCGTCAGGATCAAGAGGTGTAGAGTCGTCAAGTTCCGGTTCGTAGCTCATGCAAAAGGGGTTGTTGGCCTTCTTTGGCAGAGAGAACTGCCCATCGAAGTGGTCTTTCAGATGAGCCTCACAGTTACGCACCGCTTGGTGGACATACTTTGATGGGCTAAGTGCCCAGGCATAAACGCCATTAGGTAGTCGCGTCTGTCATAATTTGGCTCCAAGGTATATGTCTGGGTCACCAACGGAGTCAGGCTTTAATGGTTAATAGCCATTTATCTTGTCCAGTATTTTCATAGCGTCATGGTGTATACATAATATATCGTCAACGTAGCACAGGATATAAGAATAGTATTGGGTGCCGTCGTCAGGTCTTGTCTCTGGCCTCAGCCATACTAGGTCGGGGTCGGCCTTGCAGGATACATACCCGAGTTCCCGCATGCAAGTAGCGAGGTGCGCCCGGAAGGCTGCACCAGCACTCTTTAGTCCGTACAATGCGCGAACGACTATTGCGTTCTTGCCGGCATCAGATCCAAACTCGGGTCCCAGTACTGTCCATACCTTTTCCGTGATTGGCGCGGTGATATACGCGTTGAGAACATCGCCAGCTTTAACCTCGAGGTCGTTGAGGGTTGCGATGGTCAATGCCACCCGCACAGTCTCCCGCGACACTACGCTCGCGTAGGTCAAGGTGGCAGGCGCGTCTGTCTTATGTCCCCCAGCTACGAGCAGGGCCTTGCGTCGAAGTCTTCCATTTTGACATCGAATATCATGTGGCATGGTATTTTCTGATATCCAATTGGTGCTTTCAGTTCGTCTGGCAGGATTTTGAATGCGACTTGCACGTTCTTCATCTCTTTGGCGATTGCGTCTGCCCAAAGAGTGTTGCCATTGGCTTTGTCAATCGCGAGCGCTTCCTGTACTGTCTTTGGTAGTTCAATACCGAATTTGTGCGTCCGTTTCAAGTAGCGAGTATTGCGTTGTTTTACCAGGGATATAATCCATTCCCATTTCTTGAGGAAGTGTCTCGCCCACCAGTTGAATGCCGGTTCATGGTCTATTCCATGTGTCACGGCGTACTCCTCGGCAGTCTCGATCGGGTGTGACTCCTTAAGGTCTGACAGGTTCTCCCATGTGGTTGAGCCATCTATCCACTGGCAACATAATTGCCACCCAGTCGTCGTCCGGCGTCTACATGTCCTACCGTTGTCTCGGCAAACAATTTGGTCTGCTAATGAAATAGCGGAGTCAGTTTTCCGATGGTCGACCAGTTGGCTCAAAAGCATGTACTGATTACCATGCGCGTACATTGCCTGCGCGATAGATTCGCAGATAACTCGGTAACATCATCGTCGTTGAATTCCACGTTGTAAACTCGGGTATCCAATATAGGGTTGTTGTTCGCATGCCCCATTGGGTTGCCATCAGCGTCTCGTTTACGTGTAACTACGTGTCCCCTTGCCGTAGAGCCTCCCTTGGGAAGGGAGATCTCGGCGTTGAGGTACGTGTCCCCTATCTCCGGCGTTATCTCATCCGGTGGGAGTTCGTTGTTGTCGTTGTCGTCGTCGTCAAAATGCGGGAGCTCCGGAGTCAAATCCTCTGGAGGAAAGTCTGTGTCAACAGCTCCGGGTCCAAGCACGCTAGTGATCAACTAGTCAAAGAGCCGTCACATCTCTACGTGAGAGGGGCTATCAAGCTCCTCATGTGTCAAGTGTCTGAGTGTGCTGCGGCAGACGAACTGGCCATTCTCCTTCAGGATCTTGGCCTTCATTATGTTGCCTATATATGCCATTGACCGTGTGGGAATGGATCAGCGCTTCTAATTCTATGCAGTGATCCCACAGGACTTTGGGTGACCCGGTCCTGGTCATTTTGCGTGTCACACCCCGCTTGAGCTCTCGGATGGCGCCCTCAGCAGCCTGCATCCAAGGCAAGTTGGGCTCCGTCTGTCTTAGGTGGCAGTCCGCCTCATTTACTTGCGTCGAAATGCGTCACTCGTCTGTTCTTTAGAACCGTCTACTACCATGACGGGTGGTACGCCGTCGCGGTGGAAGAGTAGGGATAGGGCCTCGTGGGCCTCACCCTTCCTCTTCATTGGGTGTGCTCGTGTCCAGCCGTTCCTCGCAGTAAAGACTTGTGTGTTCTTATTGCTGCGTTTGGATACGGTGCCGGCAATGAGTGTGTCGGTGAATAGATCCGCCGGGAGTCGTTTATACCGAACATACCGGAAGCGTCGAGAGAGGGTTGGGTGAGTACATGTCCGAACGCCCCGCTGTGTCGTTACTTGTATTGTCTTCATAGCAGTATCCGGGGAGCACATCCAGCGAGAAGCCAGAGTTGGGTGGTCAATCGGCCGTTTGGTCTTGGTCCGAAAGTGCCCGTTTCCCATGGTTTCCACACTCGAGATGTGTGCGTGAGATTGGAGTATCACGTGAAAGTTGTCATCGTCGGTACTAACGTCCGCCGCGTCAGTCATCAATGATGAGAGTGCATTGATCACCAACCGTCCCCTCGCGGAGGAGTCGCCGGCGAGGGCAATTTTGCCGTGGTAATCAATCATATCAGCCTCTTGTTCTTCGTAAAGGCTAGTCGTCGGATCCCATGTCAAGGTCTCCGAAGTCAGGTGGTAACGTGTGTAATGAGCAGAATCCCATTCACTCATCTTTGGTCGCCGCACATTAAGTAGTGAAGTCACACCTCGTAAGGCCAGTGGGAGGTGGACCACCTGTGTCGGGCTGTCGTCGTCTGTCAGGGTCAAAGCATGCGTTTCGTCAGTGGGGTTGGGGACCAGAAATTTCGGGATCTCACCAACAGTCACGTCATTCACACGGCACTGCATAGGGCAGAGCAGATGATGGTCTAGGAGGGGAATGTGTATGGCTTGGTTGATCACGATCACGAGGTGAAGAACTTCGCCGATCTGTGGGTGGTCATAGGCAACAACACCACTGACGGTCTGGTAGGTCTTTGTGCCGAGGGCTCAGTCATAACCCTCAACCTCAACCGGTCGGTTATAGTCATGTATAATTAGGGCGTCGCGTCCAAGGACACACGTGTCAGCATGTGCTGAGTCAAGTTCCAGGGTTGTCTCCCCTTGTAAGTCGTATTTATTAGAAGTTACATTGGTAATCTTCCTATGGTCTAAACGTATAATCCGAATGGTCTGGAGCACAGAGTGCGGCGTCGCGTCGTGTCGTCATTTACTTTTCTTTCTACTCAAGGCAGGGTTATCGCGATTTGCACTGGGTTTCTTGTCATCGTTGCTGGCAAACAAGCTGTCATTATTGTTGGTGTCATCTTCATTGGTCTTGGACTTTACGGCCGCGACCTTGCGCTTGTTACCATCCGTCCCAGGCTTCTTCGTGGGGTTCATAAGTTGCCAGTGCTTCTGCCTTTTGGCAGGAGTGAACTTATTGTACTCGTCAGGTGGGTAACGCTTGGCCTGAATGTGGGTACATTTGTCAATCTCAGCCTGGCTGGGTAGGCCCGCCTTGCGTGCTTCCGCTGTCCCGGTATTGTCAACGCGTGGTTGGTCTTGTCCGTCGCCGCGTCCGCATCCGGTGCCGCGCCCACCACGACCCCCGCCCCCGCGCCCGCCGACAGCGGAGACATTACGGGTTGTAGCGGCTGGTTTGCTGGCATTCTGTAGTCGTCGGATCTCCACGAAGTGGTCCTTCACTGATTCGAAGTCGTTGAACCGATCCGGATGCGCCACCACACTGGCCTTGGCCACGTCGAATTCAGAGCACTTGATCCCTGTCAGGAAGTAGTCAATCTTGAACCGCTCATCGATGGCACTACCGCCATACTCGACGAGAGATGCGGCCAAGTTGTGCTGCTGAACGTGGTTGGTAACGTACTTGTCGAAGTTGTAGTTCTTCGTGTCCCCTGTAAAAGACAGGCTGCGTAGCGTCAATAGTATCCATACCTTGTTGGCTCCAAAGAAGTGCTTATGGAGGGTCTGGTATACAAGGCGTCCGTTTCGCGTCTTGTCAATGGTCTTGACGTGCGTCCAGGCTCCGGTCTTTGACCAGAGGGTGTGGAGGACCGACCACGCCTTCCTTGTGTTGGAGAGGTAAGACGAGTGGAAAGGTCCCGACTTCTCGGCCTCTTCGTCAGTCACAGCCGCGTCCTTTATGACAATGGGTGCACAAGCCTCAAGCTCTTCGTCGATCGTGTGTAGTGAGAATCGGGTTTGCCGCACGCTGGATCCTCGTTTGAGTGCGGGGCGTTCAGGTTGGGCCAAACCACATAGATAACGGTACACCATTCACCCCTCGGATGTGTCGTAAGATCGTCACAGCTTGGTCGAACGCCACTGCCGCTCACTGGCTGTCAAGCTGCATGGCTTCATGTTTATGCTCGGGGTTCGTCTTGTGCCAGTCCTTTTCGAGCTTCTTTTGGTCTTTGAATGCATTGAGCGTCTTGAGGTCAAGGTGCCCCAGGTTGGTGAATCGTAGTCTGTCGGTGCGTTCCAGGTGCTTTACGTAGAATACGAGAAGCTGAAGTCGCGTCATGGCCATCTTGGGGATCTGTTGTCCCCCATCTCCGCCGCCCGGTTTCCGAACCGTCTTGCAGAGACTCTCGACTTGGTCGTCATCCAATTCGAGTAGGGCCTCCTGGTTGTTGAGCAATTGCTCGTCAACTAGGGCCATCGTTGCGCCGTCCAAGAACCCGATCATCTTCAGGATCCGGATCATCTCGTCTTTCCTTGCCTGAGCCCGGGCTTCAGCCTGGGCGTTGGCGTAGTCGATGCGATCCTGCATCTGTCTACCAACGGTCCTGGTCATGGTACCGTTGTTGTCTGTTCCTTCGTCTCTATTGCCGTTTCCGGTAGATAGTTTGCTCTTGCCTTCATTGGAAGAGCTTTCGTCGATCGTAATGGTGTCAGCATCTAACTCTGCTGGTTAGGCCGGTATGTTGGGTCTGATAAACTGAGAATATTGGTCCACGGAAGGAGCTAACTACAGCTTATGGGGTAGGCAGCAATGGCCGTGGCCGGGGTGGTCACTCGGTCAAGAGCTCACCCCTATTCAGTCTAATTAGTTTAACGTCGTAGTAGTCTAACTGCGGTCAGCAGTGAAGTCAGAATTATGATATGAATACGGATTGTAGTAACACGGTAACCCGGGTTGCTTGCCACATCGAATCTGCAGGTACATTGCTAAGCACGATCGGCTGACGCGATCTTTCTCAGGTGTTGGTGACGCACGCCCAAGTGGTTACTCCCTCCATTTAGTCACATTCCATGGTCATGTTTCCTCATTCTCCTTCCGTCTTCTCTCGGGAGTAGTAGGAGATGGGACTCTTAGGATAGAGCCCTCTTTTCTCCGCCGCGGGGATAGCTTCCGTCGGTGGCACTTTTCTCTATGTTACTACCTTTCCTGCATGGTGACAGGTGATGGCACGTCAGCCTCGCAAGCCCAAGGGCTCCCGGAGGAGATCCAGTTCCGCAAACAACACGGTGAGGGTTGAGTGGGGAGGAGTGGATGGTGTAGGGTCCTCATCCACTGTGGTGTCTCCAACAGTGGTGTCGCCAGTGGTAGTGGGAGCCCTAACAGTGGCAGCTCCAATGGTGGCAGCTCCGACAGTGACGTCTCATATTGCCCGGGACGGGACGGTGCCATCCATTGCTCGGACCCACTTCCACGTCAATTATCGGTCTTGGAGCTTGCCCGGACCTTTTATGATGAAGCCTCGCGTGTGGACACTGCTCTCCATACGGCGTTTTTACCCTCCATCCATGCTCACCACACCATGGTCTCGGCGACACTCCCGGACAGTACACAGGAATCCATGAGAAGCCCACCATCAACGGTCACTCAGGACTCTGCCATCCACCTCCCACTACCATCACCCACCCGCCCTACCCACATCCAGGGATTTACTGCTAACACTACACGTGCACCATCTCAATGACCTGGATCAGCCCCAAATCCATCTTTATGCGGCTCTCGTCCTCAACCCACTCCTTGATATGAATCTGCCTGTGAGGCATGTGGGAAGTATGGACATCCAGCAAGTCGTTGTGACATGCTTGCTATGGCCCTGTATATTCAATGCTTAGCACGGAACTGGGCCAATGCTGACGCCATAAAGGCTGTGGAAGCTCGGTGGGTTGAGAGGAATAAACCATTCCTGCCACGGGATGACCGCACACCACGTACTATTCTGGCCAACTACTGTGCGGAGTTTGCATTCTCAGAGGACAAGGTGGATATGGAAATGGATTGGGACTACCTTCACGATCCATCCGCGATCGAGGACAATGGTGAATGACGGTTATGGGAAACTGGTGAATGATGACGCGCCTCTAGTAATGTAATCCTGGGACAACGAATTTCATTATGGGTATGTAATCCTAGGATAACAGTATGTCATCCCGGGATTACATGCCTACACATACTGTCATCCCGGGATGACATACTTTTGTTTTAGGATGTCACAAAAGGAATGTGTAATTCGTATCAATAATCAAGAGAAAACATATACTTAATTCATTACGAGTTTAAGGGGAGTTCTCGAACAGCCACAAAGGGTCAATGGATTTGTGTCACACAACCATATGTAGTATTTCTTCATTTAACATAAAAGAATACCTATACAACACCCCACAATATGCACACCGTTAAATAGCTGATGATCTGACGGTCATTTCCATATAGCATACCCCTATGTTATTTCAACATCATCATGGCCAAACAGCGCCCAAAACCTGGCGCGGTGGGTGGCACAACCGACCAATTCCACCCATACTACATCGACCCTCACCAATATCTCCTCAATTCACCTCATGAATTTTGTTCAAGCTCATATAACATCGCTCCTCTACCATGGGTAGGAAAAGTTTGGTCAATGAGGAGAAGGTGGGGAAGGCTGTAAAGCTCCTCATTTGGGCACCAATGCTGACGGTGCGAGAGGCGATGACATAGGCCACATGGTACACATCAGTACTTAGCCAAGGGTGTAGCTATCTTAGCCACAACCATTGAGTATCCAGAAATGTATCCTCTATGGACATTTCTTAATATGGGAAGTGCCTTAAAANGCGACCACTTGACGCGATCTTTCTCATAAATCGGTGACGCACTCCCGAGTGGTTACTCCCTCCGTCCAGTCACATTCCATGGTCATGTTTCCTCAGATGCAATAGAAATTAGAATTTATGTGCGGCGGTTAATACCTACCATACCTACCTCGCTAGCTCAACACTCACTACTACCACAAGCAGTACTAACAGGGGACCGTCGATGATTCAAGCTCACTAACTGCGGACCATCTGTTATTCCGACGTATCCGATTCAACACTATTTCTATGTCATAGGTAAAGTGATTTAGTCATCAAGGGTGTGGAAAAGCAGAGGCTAATGGAACGATTCAAAAAGTGGAAAATGGAGAATGCTGTGTGCCACACCTCTTTAGGGAATACGAGTGATCATTATTTTGCTCCCGCAATTGCTGAGAAAATCCCAGGAACTGCACAATAATACTTGTCCTCCCTTGCAGAGGGAAGATGTAATTAATTATGTTCAATATGGTTCGCAGGACAGTGCGATATATTTGTGAATTTCATGATTTCTCTTTAATGATGCACGCCTTTCTCTACTTGACGTGAACGCAATCTAGCATCATTCACTTCTTCATCGCACTCTCCAGCGGATCAACATCCTCTTCAGATTGTATTTTCTTCAATCCATCAGGCGGAATCTCCTCTGCTCCAATACTTTCAAAATATCGAACTATTGGATGCTTCAGGCCGTTGGATTTCTTCGCCCACCACAATGGACTGCCACCGGCTCCATTATGAGTTCGTTCATTCTGTTTGTGCAAAAATTGGCATTTCATTGAGAAAGTTCAATGAATACGAGGAATGACTTATACGGTTAAAAGCCACAACTTACCTTATCCAATCCCCGTTCCAATAACCACTCAGCAACGTCCACATGTCCACCCCTGGCAGCTTCATGCAATGGAGTCCACCCATTCTGATCCTTACGTTTCAAATCCTCGAGATTACGTGACGCAATAATTATTAATGCTTCAAGGTCACCCGATGATGCTGCCGTATGCGCATTCAAATCCTGGTACCAGGTATTGTAAAAGATGGATGAATCCTGATGGGAATGCAACAGCCACACAGCATCATGACCAACATTAAGAAATCAGTGGTAACGAGAGAGACAGTTATAGTAGTACATGTACATAACCACTTACCAATTTTGCCTTGGGATGCATCTGTCGCCATCTCCGTTCCTCTTCGGACCCCGGCACGATGAAATGCGGAACCATTGGCGCAACATTCAAGTCTACACATTCTTTGATGTCACTGCATTTGGATTGTGACTTCTTCCGTGCTTCTTTGTAGAGATATTCAAGACTTTCTTCATCCTCTAAAATTTTCTCTTCAATCTGTAGGCTGTGACCCAAAGGTTCAAAATGGATGAATAGATTCTAAAGATAGATGTTTCGACAATGACACTGTTCAGAATGAGTCGCCTCAATTTCCCAGCTTCATCATGCACACCGCACTCACCGCATAATATCGTCCCTTCAATGGAAAAGGACGTCCATGTATCACCGAATGTCCTTCATACAATATCATCTCCCCAACCTCTAACGTAAGATTGTAAGCGTTTCCGTCACGCCCATACACCTCGAGAGGCCAATCTTCGTCGACATCCTGTGCCACATTAATTACTGCACTAATCACCAATGGATTCCGATCAACATGTGGCGCTAACACTGATCCGTTGGTATATATTCGCACTCCATACATGGACGAGGGAGATAGTTGTACTCCCGTCCATTTTTCCAATATCTCCTTGGAGGCGTCCCAAATAATTTTGCGTGAAGTTGAATCCGTAATGCTTAAAAGTTTGGTAGGCGAGAACCAATGATTGGTGTAGGTATCTCCGCGAGACCAAATCTCGTTGGGAATGTTGATATCATCGGAGATGGTTGTAAATTGTCGTTTCCAAAACTTATTGAGGATTGACATTATTTCAGGTGGAGCGCGGACCTTGTGAAATCCGAGAGATGTGTAATTCTGCACCATAAAAAATTTATTTAGCCCATACAAAAGGTGATGAACAAATTTTTCAGAAGAGAATGAGTGATTCCTTTTGCAAAGAATAATAAAATGTGACGAAGATCGAAAAACAAACACCCTCCTCAATCCTTCAATGTGTAATGCAATTCATTTTCATGTCATGCACAACTTACAAACATACTAGCTGGTTGACGTAAATTCATCTCAATTCTTTCTTCTTCACTAATATCACAACGATATCCCTCGGGATGGTAAGCTTGTCGACATCCTTCCATGTACTCTTTGTACAATTGTTGTTTGTTTGATATCCACTGTTCGACTGCCCCTCCAGCTTCTACATCTGTAAAAAATGAATGATGATGGATGGTAAATGATCGATCGACGCCATAGTTCGAACTCGATCTCGTGGAAGTGTCGCATGTCGCGATGGAAGTAGAGCACACCATGCTCGAATAATCAATAATATGATGCTCTTCATCAATATTTCCTGTCGGTCTTTTTCCTTGATGAGGATTGGTATTACGACTACTGTCACTGCTGCCGTAGATGGAAGACCCAAGGGATGAGAGTTTTATCGCATCGACGCCGATTGAGATGTGATGGCATTGTCGCTGGGAGAATGACAAACAAAGTATGATGGCCGCCGAGAGAATTATCGACCGCACCGTCGAAGAAAAAATGAACATGGGCAAAAAATAACGAATGGTGTAAATAGTGTAGAAAGAAAGATGAGGATCGAGGAAATCGCACTCCTCTCTCTATATACTATGGATCAGACTTGGGGGAGAAGCGATGCATCATGGAGGTGGAGGCTGGCGGCTGGCGGAGGGGAGAACGGATTGATTGAATGATATTATGGTAGATGTAAGATGTAATGTTAAAATGTAATGATGTATGGATGTGTTATGAGAGAGATGAGCGAGAGTAGTAGAGAAGATGAGAGATGAGAGAGCTGCGGATTGATGGACACAAAAGGAGATAAATCTCCACTTCGGATAGTATTAGTTGACGAACATCATCAACAAGAAAACGTCCCCGGGGGTTAAATAAATCCCATAAGGAGAACGACCACGTCAGTAATTTCGGGCAGAGGAATTAATATCCACGACCTTGAAGTCAGGCGATATCTCTCACAGTGATGTGTGGATGACGTGTGTATTTTTCCAGCGAAGTCTCTGTCGCTCGCCACCTCTCTCGCGGAAGATTCAACTGGCTTCAACTTTCTCAAATGAGAATCTTCGAGCGAATCGTACGACTCTACATGGGAATTTGATACGATTTGCAGATGGCAGTGATGTCTCGGTGGCTTCTCCGCGTTTGGCATGGTAGCGGGAAGGTGGGGGAGGTGGCAACCTTTCATGCACAACTCAAAACTGACTGTGGACTTTTGGGGGACGTGCGCCATTCCCAGCTGCAAATTTCCACGGAAACATTTTTTTGGGGTGAATCATTAACACTGATTTCATCTCATTTCAAAAAATACCCCCAGGGCAAGTCTCCAGAATACTGATTCCACCATGAAGATGACATGCTGACGTCGCCAACCCCAGTTAGACACATTGTGACGTGCAGAAACACGAATTGCACCCCTTCGAACCTTCTGCTCTCACCCACGTGTTCCCAGTTCACTCTTGAGAAAACAACGTCTCTGCCTGTCTCTGCGCGAGCGGGCGGCATTGCTCGTTGATGTTGATGTCGTGTGTCCCCCATCAATCGCAAGTCCGTCATCATTCGATTTCGATGATCTAATTTCTTTTCACACCTCCTCTCTCTGAACCCTAAAACTGAACAAACATCACTTGTAAATAGTATTTCTATTGTCTTGTTCAATTCCATGTCCTCCACGTCCACTCTGAAAAGCAACAGTGCCATGTCATCGTCATCATCTTCATCGTCCACCCATTCTGCAAACAAGGCTTCTGCTTCTGCTGCACGGAAACCAGTCTCGCTCCCTCCAGAAACCGTTGAATATCTCAAGGCCTGGATGATGTCTCCGGAACACATTGCTCATCCTTACCCCACCGAGCAGGAGAAGGCGCAGATACGACTTGACACGGGAATTGAGTTGAAACAGTTGACGAATTGGTTCGTGAACAATCGGAAACGATTCTGGAAACCACGCATTGAACAGGGTAAGAAGAAGGGTCAGGAGCCAAAGGAGTTGGTCGTGTCACAGCCACCATCGTCGAATCATCAGGGCCACCAACATCACCATCAACCTGAGACTAGACCTCTAACTTTGCGCCAGCAGGCCGTGGCAACGTCGGCTCCGTTTCACTCCAGCGATGCCCCTTCTCACGAGGATGGCGACTCTGTCGCGGCACCAGCAGACGCAGCACTCGCACTATCATTGCCGCCATCTTCTCTTCACAACCACCGCCGTCATATTCTTCGCACCGAACTGGCCTCCTCCTCCTCCACTTACACGGATCCACACACCGTTAGCGAAGAGGGCTCCGGCTCCTCGTCCGTGTGCGAAGACTACAGCGAAGAGGAAGAAGAAGAAGATGATTCGACGCATGTTTCATCCAGGAGCAACCAGAGTCACGAAGGTGCGTCATCGTCGGAATCCGCTACCACGAATAGCCTAGCTGGCGAAGAAAAACAAGATGAAGAACATTCTGCATCCAAGGTTCACACAACCACAAGTAGTAGTAACAGCAGTGGAAGTAGTAGTAGCAGTAGTAGTCAAGTGGTTGGAAGAGGATCGTACTGTCGTCACGAGGAGATCGATCTCTTTATCATTCGTCCCG